>JAQGAU010000490.1:0-27195 GCA_034698045.1 Paramacrobiotus richtersi
TTCCGGGGTTTGCGTTTCTGCGGGATGATAAGGTGTTCATGCAGCAGGCGGCGTCGCGGTCGGGATGTAAGTGCCACATTTTACGATTAATCAGTATGTAGGATTTAATTAATTAATTGATAATAAATAAATAGTTAATTTTCGAACGTGTGGTTGATTATGAATTGATCTGTTAATCCGGTTTGCTGTGCGATATTGTTTGCTGTAGTAACATGACACAGAAGAAATCGTAGTGCAGTGGCTTTATATGTCTTGTTTGATTCTTCGGGTGCATATTCTCAGTCATCTTACAATTACATTTACTTGAGGAAATGGTGAAGTTTTCCGTTACAGTTTTTTGTTGTGAATTCGTATTTGATTGCTAACACTGCTAGTGCATTGTTTGCATTAGGAGTACGGCGGGTTTTTAGAAGTAGCATTTTTTCGTTCAGTTAACTTTAATTTGTCAGTTCGACATTTGTTTCGTCACACAAGTTTCATGCTGTATTTTGGAATGACACGTTTTTGAAAAATATGTAAATTTGTTTCATGCGTTAGGATTTGAAGTTGACTGTGTTTCTGGTTAAAAATATCGTTCTTGTCGCTTTTTTACTGGTTTGAGCTGTAAAAAGTCAAAGATTTTATTGAACATTTTGTGCGTGTTGTTAATCTGACTTCGGTCCACATTGGATAGTATTCCAGTACATAATGGAACATCAACATGTTATATCAACATATTTGGTTTGCATTTTGATTCTACATCTTTTGTTTGTTTTTTACGTCGAATAATTTGATTTTTAATTTTTTTTGCTTCTATTCGAAATTATTTCGTCGCTGGTTGTTCATAATTATGTGGAATTTGTGGCTTAGTTATTTCGCGGAATTCGTAGTCACGACGTAGTGTAGTGACTGTAGCCATCATAAACTCGTCAATGTTGAGGTTCCTGCTAGTTTAGATTAACAGCTGTAAATGCAGTTTGAGTTATGTGAATCTGTTTTTTTTCCATTGTACTAATCTTCTGAAATTAAGATCAAAATTTTACCGAAGAATCTGAAATTGTTTGCAGTGTCTATCAGCCGGTTGAAATCATAATGATGTGGAGTTTGTGACGACTTCCGTAGTGTAATGACTTTGCTCTGCTAAGGTTTTTGCCTGTCTTGAAGAAATTTAACACCTGTAAATTCAGGTTTCAGTTACGTGAATCGGTTTTTTTTTCTTTCCCGTACAAGTCTTCTGAAATTATGATCAAAATTTACCGAAGAATTAAACAAATTTAATAAAATCAATTTACGATCAAAATTTACCGAAGAATCAAACAAATTTAATAAAATTAAATTACGATCAAAATTTACCGAAGAATTAAACAAATTAAATTATATAAAATTAAATTACGTTCAAAATTTACCGAAGAATTAAACAAATTGTCAGAATATTTTGCAGTGTCTAAGATCAAAATTTACCGAAGAATTTGGCATTTTTTGCAGTGTCAATCCGCCGGTTGAAATCGGCCTTCACCATGCAGCGTTACGTGGAATGCCGAGAATCCCAAGAATGGATCGATGGTTACATGAAAAAGGGACCAGTGGAATTTCCGGACAATGGACCGAAATAGAGAGACGGATTTATTTATCAAATGATGGATTCTTTTACGCTTCATTCTCAATCTAACCAGCCAAAGCAAGAGAGAGTTTTTTCCTTTTTCCGCCCATGATTCGAGGCAGTATTTTGTACTTGATACCATTTGACGCATCAGTTTTGACTCACCAAGCGTAATGCTGTTTTTTTAACACTGGAATGAGATATATAATTTCTAGATGTGTGTTTTTTGGGGATATTTGATTGTGGCTTTCATTTGGACAGTTGTTTAACATTTTCATTGTTTGGACTGATGGTTCATTTTTGTTGTGGCGCGCATTGTGGATGGTTGTTTTTGTTTGATGGTTGTCTGTTTTTCTGGTTACTGACAGATCTGACTATTCGATAACAGTATTAACGTTCTCGGGTGTTACGGATCGGAATCGGGTGTGTTTTGATTGATATCGTCAGGAGAAATTTTTACTGGCGGGCATTGGGTTTTCGACAACGTACTTTGTTTAATTAGGATTAATTTCGAGCGCTGAAAAAGCACCAACATGGAACGATTCCGAATTACAAACCACTATGTACATTTTGATCCTGATAAAAGAATATAAAACAACTAGGAAGTTAATGCTAATTTCGCACATTATACTGTGATAAACTGTTGTATTCACCGAGATTCGTAGTACAATGGCTTCAACTAAACCGTGTCGACTCGACAAACTTGTACCAAGATTCATGAGAGATTCGGTCTTGCTTGTACAGGCGGGAAAAAAATAAAGACTTCACACTCATTTTATGTACACTATGTAGTAAAAGTTCACCACCGTGATGCGGTTTATATCCCATTTAGTAGCGTTGGAAATTCATAGTTCGCGCTCGATTTATAGCGGGTTACATTTTATCGAACCATTCCAGCCCCGTAAAAATACAAAATTCAGCAACAGTAAACAAAAACTGACAAAAAAAATTTCAGCTATAGAATCACACATCCTTGCAGGTTAGTGATCTATGCTAGTTTTTTATGCACTCTGTGGCAAAAATTTTTTATGCATGCGTATAAAAATTTCTAGAATTGACTGAAAGCACATTCCAGCGACTATGAGTTAATGATTAACGCGAATCCAAAGCCTGGACCTTCCCCAAAGCAGTACAGAGAAACATTCAAAGGTGCAGTCAAACTAGGCCATTGTAAAATCACCACAAAAATTCCAGAAAATCCACTGTTTCTGATTCACACAAACTGGGTGTACGACGGCGGCGCGATCATCTCCCCCTTCTCCAGCTCCGGTTCCGCGTACACCACATCCTCCTCCCGCCCCTCGCCGCGCCGCGCCAACACCTGCTCCACGGCACGGACAATATGATTCCTGGCCATAATCTGCGCATTATACAGCCCCATACTGGCCGCCGCGCAGGTCATCAGGAAGAATCCCAACACCATGGCCACCACGGACACGGCGGTCATGATCACCTCGGCGGGACTGTCAAAGGTCACGCGGTAAAAGTCAAAATCCCCGTACCCGAAGAAGTCACCCACGCCGGTGTAGATGGCGATGATGCAGAGGAGTTTCCAGCCGGTGGCGATGGCCAGGAGGGTGTTGAACACGGCGACCAGGGTGAATAGAGCCGCTGAGGAGGATTTGCGGGCGGCGTGGAGGCCGAGGATCCCGGTGGTCAGGAGGAAGATGGACTCGATGTATAGGGTGGTGAAGAGAGAGGGAGTTACTGCAACAAATGGCAATACTAGATTTTTGAGTTTTAACAAACTTATTCACATATAGATATAATTCACAAACTTATTTGTGTAATTCACGTACATGGTATCATTTATTCTATTTTACTTTTTTTTTAAATTTCGAAGGGAAATTTAAAAATTAAAATTAAATTTTAAATTTAAATTCATGACTTAAAAATGTACGCAAAAGTTTATTATTTATATCTGTTGTAAAGTAATAAAACATGTTCCTATTACAGCTAATGAATGTATTTAATATACTCGATAAACATTATTCGACGTATAGCTGTTTACGCAAGTTGCATCCGTAGACCGCAATATACATACGATTTTTCAGTCCTTCGGATAGCAGTTGTTTTAAAAATCAGAACGTTTCTAAAAATTTCAACAATTTAAAAAAATCACATGGTAACGCATACGCCAATCATCTTGCACTAGAAACAGAATGCATGGTACTGCAAGAATTTCGCTTCCGCTTTCTAAATTTCACATACAAAACTGGGGAAATGTTTAATTTGCATTAAATAGGCAAAAAATAATCGTACCCGAATCGTGAGCTAATGTATAGCGGTTCATCACGTGTTACGTATACGCGATCGCAAAGGTCACGAAGCAATACGCCCGTAAAACGGTTTTCGGTTATTCTTTTTCATCAACGATCATCAGATTAATGCTAAAAATGTTCAGAAGTCTCAGTCAAGTGTCATCACGTTTTACTTGATGTTGTGAATGTGTTTTACGGTCTGAGTCGTTATAGACGTAAAAATTAATCACAAATTTTATTAGCATATTACACCACGCTATGATCTTACAAACTGTTAATATATGTACTAAAAGTACAATGTGCTTTCAATTTTCGAAAAATATGGTTACTCGTTGAATTGCTAAGTTCACGTGATAGATGACGTATATACGTATATGCCCGGTTGAACTACACTACAGGCATATAATTACCGACCGTATGAAGGATTTTCTAGTGCCATCATTCTACGATTTCTGTGCTATTAGCCGTGCCATCCTGTAGACTTGCTAGCGCCATTGAAAAGGAAGTCTTAAGAAAGTTTCAAACGGAAAGTCAGGCAGGTGAAAAACGGTGTTTGCAACAGCTGAAAGCGAAGACGCTCCTAAGTGCTCAATCAGCTCGAAGTTCTTGAATGCACCGATTTTGGGGCGCAATGTTTTCAAAAAATTTTTTGAGCAAACTGTATGATTGGTATATGACCTGTACACTTTGCCATAATCGTGTTTTGGTACTGATTTCATGAAACATTCTCCATCTTAATGATTATTACCTGTTTTGCGTAGATTGTTAATCGACCACTCTCGAAGGTCATCCGTATCACCAGAAAGAGTTCGTGGACAATTTCAAAAGAGACAATAAACTTTAGTCTTTCGAATTTTTAAATGAGCACTTTGATTCTCAGTCATACCCAATTATTTACAAAACTCGTTCGCTTAAATTTATTGTGAAATAAAAATAAAAATGTATCCAGCGAAATTTGACGCGTAAAAGCGTGTGAATATGAAGAAACCCGAACGACTGCAACATTGTCATTTATTCCGTACATATATTAAAGCGCGAGCGTTTAACGTTAGCAGGAAACAGAATCCCGCAGGAAAACATCTGGGAATATTTTTCTGTAATTACCGTTTTAAATTACATAAAATTTTCTGGTTATTTCCACATTTCTGTTGTAACATACTGCGTATTCGGCCCCAACATTCACGCAACATTATTGACTGGATTTCGTAGTGCAATGGCCAGAAGTATCAAAATATCGAATTTCACGGTCACGAACATCATTAAGCATCATTTCACTAAAAGTTGTAAAGAATGGTATTTCAATTTTTTCATTATGGCTTACAATCATAGCAAAAACGATTTCCTTATATTTCTGAAACCGATCAATACATTTTACGGTTTTTTTCTGTTTTTTTTTGTGAATTTTCGTTTTCGCGAATATTCATATTTTATGGCATTTTATTATTCGTTTATAGTTTAGCAGAAAGGCTATAATTTTACCACATATTATTTTCGTTTAATATTGTATTCTAACCTAAATATTACTGAACAATTTTCCTGGACTTATTGTATTTTCATATATACTGTTACACCACAAGCATATTGACTTTTTCAACGTTCCTTTTTTTGGTAAATATTTTAAAAATCGAAGCAGTTGTATAATTAAAAAACAATTTATTACTTACCATAAAAAACACTGGCCAGCACCGTAAACGCCAGATATAAAATCCCAAAAACAGACTGTGTGGCGGCAATCACCACCAGTTTCCTAATAGAGTTAAGCGGAAGTCGCATCGAATCCATGATTAATCCAGACAAATTTGTAAAGTATTCTTAGATAAACGACGCTACAAACCGGCAGAATTCCTTTCCACGACTAAAAAACAAGCAAATAATTTCTCCGGTTCGATCAGAAAAATAATCGCAGTGCAAAAGCCGTATATGGTCAATGTGCGTACTTTTGCAGCTGATCAACCTTTGACTCGAAATGAGTCGTTTTGATGTACCGATTACCGACGAAATGCCTTGGTCACTGTATTATCGTCTTCCGGGTTAGTGTGATTTTGTTGGAAAAAAGTGGAAGGACGGTTAGGATGATGGTTATCTGCATAGTTTTCTGATTTACTGTCGATATTAGAATTTAGTACTGCTTAACGCGGTGCTGTACAATTGGCCATTAAGCATTCCATGAATTTCCTCCTTATGTGATTCATGTAGACATCAAAATAATTTCACCCGATTCTGTGAAAGTTGGCGCGTCGGCAGTGTTCCATTACTGTGTAGTCACAATGTATTGCTTGTTAAGGATTTTTACATTCTTTAACAAGAACATCTGCTTCTTTCTTTCAAACATAAATTGCTTGAAATTTTTTGCTAACCTTGAGCATATGCGTTAATAAACAAAATAAAAAAAACTTATATATAAATAAAAAATATTATATAAATCTTAAATAAATAGTAAATAAAATGTTATAAAAATATTATATTGTTATATAAATTAAAAACTATAGGTTTTTACCGTAGTGCGCTGATATTCTCATGAATTATGCATCATAGGATATAACATCGTAGCGCTGTGGCTAATACTGCCATCAGATCTTCCTCTTATCCTGTCAATCGTGCACCAAACGCAAATATTTAAGGACGTATAATTCCAAAAGAATTCAGCTTTTTTTCTCGCTGTCATGGATATTAGTATTATTCTTCCAGATAACTGTCCTGTTTTGTTAGCGAATATCGTAATCTGCGTGACAGAGATTCATGCCAGACATTAAAACAATTTTCCCTTTTCTGTGAAAGCTGGCGTGTCGCATCTTCAGTAGACACAGTGTCATAATAGGTAAGGTCATAAATAGTCTTCGACAACTGGTTCCATAATTACAACAAGTCCAATGAATGTGTGATGAACGGTTTATTAACGATTTAACATTTTTTAACAAGAATATCAACTGCATTATTTCCAACATGAATTGCTTAAAATATTTTTAGGATTTGGAGCATGTGCTTACATTCTTACCTAGTATTGCACTGGCAGTATTCTCACGTATATTCTCACGTATTCTCACTCGCAATATAACAGATAAAATCGTAGCACACTGGCTCATGCCTGAGTCGGCTTCTTCTGGTGGTCGGTCGTGTGACTCAATAGCAAATCGCACATGCTTTAAAACGGAGACAATTAAAAGAATGTTGTACTGGTATTATCACAGAACAATGCGCTTTTTTCTTCAGCATTGAAACAGAAGCGCTGAAGGATTCCATAACAGAGAAGCTTTCATTTTCATAGTACATTCGTAGTGCAGCGGCTGGGATGACGAAATTTTCCCGTAAATAAACTGCCAAAGAAACGTTACAGAGATTTGCTTATAAACTTGCACTATGTAACATAAAAAATCATGATTTTTGATGGGATCGAGTGTTTTTCAGACCAAATTATAGTTCATCGTAGTGTAGTGGCTTAGATGACGATTCTGCGCAGTGAAACTGCCAAAGAAATGTTACAGAAATTTGTATTTAAATTTGTATTTTTTCTAACATGAAACATCATCATTTTTAGTGCGATCGAGTGTTTTTCATAACAAAATATACATAATAACGACATCGATAAAAGCCGCAACATGCAGTGCATCAATTTCCTTCCAAAATCATATATCTTTCTGCAACCAGCCACAGCTGTCAACAAAACAGCAGATGAATAAAATCGAATCTTCGAGTAACATAATTTACTAAAATTCACCTTTTGCTGCGTCATTATGGCTGTTGAACAATATGCATTTTCATTTAACACCGCACTCCCAAGCGCTGAACAATATTGTGCAACAGAACATTCGTAGTGTAACGGCTCAATTGCGCTCGCTCGATTGCGTTCACTGACAAAGAAACGTTGCAGAAATTTGTTTAAAAATTATGTAACATAAAACATCATCCTTTTTAATGCGATCGAGTGTTTTTCATACTAAAACGTGGACAATAACGACATCTATAAAAGCCGCAACATCCAGTGCATCAATTTCTTCCTGTTTCATACATCTTTTCTGCAACCAACCACAAAATCACCAAATGAATAAAATCCAATCTTCGAGAACACAATTTTCGAAAATTCACCGTTTTCCTCGTCATTATGGCTGTTAGCATTATCGCAGAACAATGTGCATTGTCAACTAACACCGAAATCCGAAGCGCTACGCAATATTGTGTAAAAGAACATTCGTAGTGTAGTGGCTCAAATCGTAGCTTCCCGTGCGTTTACTGACGAAGAAACGTTACAGAAATTTGTTAAAAAATTATGTAACACAAAACATCATCATTTTTAATGCGATCGAATGGTTTTCATATCAAAATGTAAACAACAACGACATCTACAAAAGCCGCAAAATACAATGCATCAATTTCTTCCCCAATTCATACAGTAATCAAAACACCAAATGAATAAAATCCAATTTTCCGCTAACATAAATTACTAAAAAAATCTTTCCCTCCACTCATTTCCTCCTTTTCAACGTCCCCTCACCAAACAGCCTCATCAGCACCCGATCAATCACCCACGCCGCCGTGATATCCAGCGCCAGTGCGCCGACGACTTTATACACAAATTCATCCGGAATCCGGACAATCTGCAGTTGTTCCTGCAGTTCAACGGGGAAAATGTTCGAAGCCATGGCAAACAACCCGCTCAACGAGATACTGATGCTATATAACAGAGGACGGTTCTCCAGCAGACTCTCCATGAACGGACGCCCCCGGTAGTTGACCAGGAACGTGGAGACTTGCAGTGTCATCGACATGAGATAGACCACCGTGTTGAGGAGGTTGGGAGCGAAGACCGCTTCCAGATCCGGTTTTTCCGGTAAACTACAAAGAAACGAATGTATTTGTAGAGTTTCTGCTAGAGCAATGTTCAGAGTACACACAACATCCGTATGGAAAGCGTCACTATGCAAGGACGTAGGGACAAATGGAAAATCATAAAATAAACGATTTATCATAAAATAAATTGGGAAAATCATAAAATAAACGATTTGTCATAAAATAAATTAGGAAAATCATAAAATAAAATAAACGATTTATCACAAAAATTCTTACAGTTTCAGTAAATTCAGAGAAAAACCTGATATAATAAGTAAAAACGTTCAAAATGATATTCATTTGCTGTTTTGTGACACTTGGAGCCGGTTTGCAGAAACATGTACTTAACAGGAAAGAAACAGATGTACTGTATGTTGCGGCTTTTATAGGTTTATTATGTGTATGTTTTGATATTAAAACATGCGATCGCATTCAAAAATGAAGATATTAGATGTACAAAATGCAAATTTCGGAAATAATTTCCTGTAACGTTTCTTTCTGACAATCGCTACTAAAGCCATTGCACTACGGATAAGCTATGAACTATGAAGCACTGCCGAAACGAAAGCATTTGTGCTGCGGAATCTTCATTGCTTCGGATTTCGATATCGAACAAAAAAAGTAGATTGTTGTATGTTAATGCAAATAGCCATACTAACGAAAAAAAGCTGAAGTTTTTGAAATTGTACGTCTTGAAATATTGGCGATCGATTATGGATTCGCATTCGAAATGACGAAACAATAAAGCCATAGCTCTACGATTTGATATAGTTATGTTGTTGTTGTTAAAGCATACCAAGAAGCGTTACTATTAACAATTTTCACAAACAAATTTCACAGGAAGTATGACATTTTCGATAGCCGAATTACACATTCAGATAACTGTTTAAATATTTACGTTAAATGTTGTTTAATAAATTGTTTAAAAATTGTTTATCGAAAAACTTTGACCAATGCAAATTCTGAAAATCCTTCCAAATTTAGGAAACACGAATAAATCGATCAAAACTTTCACCGTGCGTTTACCTGTAATGATGTCCCAGTGTTTGTGTGACCAAAAATACCAAACATCCAAAATGCACGGCAAACTGTCCACACACGGTCAACAAAGTGTAAGCGTTAAAAATATTGGGCAGCGGACGCTGTGCACTCAACACCGTGAGCGGCTTCGAGCGGGAAATGAACAAAAAGCATCCAGCCAAAAATAATCCCTGAATGGTAGCTTGTGTGTCGCTAAATTTCACGCCTTTCAGATATAGCACGCTCTGACTGTAAGCCTGAAAAAAACAACACAAAAATCAGCAAGAACGTCCAAAAAACAAGCAAACACAAAAATGTTTAAAAAAATAATATTTCTGTCGAAGCACCTTTAATTCAACCTTACTTTTCGAAAAAATATTGCAGATTCGTAAAAACAATGCACCATGTACCAAAACAAATTAATGCGGAAAAAAAAATATTAAAAATTTAAAAAAAAAACGTTTGAGATTAACGAAAAAGGTACAAAAAATAAAGCTGAAGATATAATTTGTCAAAATCACAATCGAACTGAATAGTAGCCTCATTTCAATACATTAAAAAATGTGGAAAAAAGATTATTTAAAATCAAACAAAAGACTGTTGGAGTTTAACAAAAACGGTATAAAAAATAAAGCTAAAGTCATGATTTATCAAAATCACAATCGAATTGAATAGTAACATCGTTTCAGTACAATAACAAGTGTTACAATGAAGAAAAACACTCAAACGGATATTTTTACCAGAATCAATGCATTCAGAGCCAAAATCTTGAACATTTGCAGCGTGGTGACCAGCGTACACCGTCCCTGCTTGACAATATCGCACACACTCCGCACACTGCCGATTTTGGAGCTGAAGGGCGCGGCGACACTGGCATCACCCAATTTGACAACGGTCACTTCCTGATCATCATTCAGGTCCTGGATCAGCTGCTGGAGGCGTTGCTGTTGCATCGTGGCGCGATTGGCGGGTGTGGCAGGAGGACCTGGACGAGGTGCTGGCTCCTGCTAAATAACAGAATTACTGCATTGTGCGATTCAGTCATTCAGATAATACGTGGCGAAATACTTGATTCATCGAAAATGGATGACTATAACAAGTGCATACAAAAAAACGTTCATAAACTGACCTTGCACTGTGCTTTAAAGAGGAAATTCAACAGTTTATCTATTGCCAAAACCATCAACCGACTGCCACTACACTACGCTATTATCCAGAGCATCCAATGCAGTCAAACAAAGCAAAATATAGTGGATGGTTACATAAGTAAATTCCGACAAAATACGAAACGTAAATGATAAAAATTACGATTTTCTTAGGTTGAGAATTAATGCGCTATCAATGAAAGGCAATGGCTTACGACAGAGATAGAAGGGCGCCAGACATGCCACTGTACTACGCTACCATACTGCAAATCAAATGCAGCCAAAGCACAGCAGTGAAACGATTCATTAAATCAGCATTCTTGGTTGTTAAGTTTTGCAGGCTAAACCACTATGGCAACACACTTGCTTTGGAAAAAATGTCAAGCATGCTAATTTTTTTGTATTTGGTTGGAACAACCGCATTCCGAACGACTACGGTATAATGCCATTTTCAGCGCGTTGAATAAGCTACGGCAAAACATTGCACAACAGCACAAGTAGGATCCTTCGTAACTTTAGTCAACTTCTTCCTGCTGGGATTCATGAGTTTTGGCATTCATTCACTGATGTTTAACTTGTTTTTCATAGACAGCAACGAATTTCCATATTTCTTTCTCATTATAGCTAATTTATATATTTTAATTTTTTATAAATTAGTTTACAATTAAAAAGTATTTTCAATTATAATTTCCATACTTATTTCCTTCTCATTACAGCTAATTCCTGTATTTTAATTATTAGAAATTAGTTTACAATTAAAAATATTTTCAGTAATTTCATATTTCTTTCTTTCTCATTACAGTCAACTTAAATATTTTAATTCTTATAAATTAGTTTACAATTAAAAAATATTTTCAATAATTTCATATTTGTTTCTTTCTCATTACAGTCAACTTAATTATTTTAATTTTTATAAATTAGTTTACAATTAAAAAATATTTTCAATAACAATTTCCATATTTATTCCTTTCTCATTATAGCTAATTTCTATATGTTAATTTTTATAAATTAATTAAAAAATATTTTCATACTGTTTATTTTTTGACGGTCACCCGACCCAGATTCTCACCTGCGCCCGTCGATTCCGGGGTCCCCGCCCCTCCCCCTCCGCTTTAACCGCCGTCGGCACCAATCCCCCCGGCGGCAGCAACGGCACCAACGTCTCCCCACTCCCCTCCGCATAGTTCTGCTTCAACTTCTCCGCACTAACCACCGACTTTTGCAGCAGCGCCACCCCCACATGCGAATGCTTCAACGCCCCCACATCATTCGTCCCATCCCCACACATGAGCGTAAAGTACCCCATATGCTTCAGCTCATTGACCACCCACTCCTTCTGGCTGGGGGTGAAGCGGGCAAACACCTTGACCATGGGGAGGACACGGGGGAGAGGTTTGTAGTGGGTACGGACCATCCAGTCCAATCCGGGACCGGTCAGACAGAGGTCCAGGAGCGGGGCGGTTTTGGAGAGGATGGAGTCGAGGGGGTGTTGTTCCGTGCCGTCCACGCTCTCCCACTGGTGGTTGGTGTGTTCGGCGTCAAAGACGAGGGTGTTGGGGCCGCAGAGACCCACTTCGCCGCCCACATGGCAGGCGGTTAGGGCGTTGTCACCGGTGATCATGGTCAACTAGATAACAACAGTATTTCATCACATTTAACAGCAGTTGCTGATAATATTCAATCTATTATTTTTTTCTATATTAATATTTTTTCAATTTATTTTTATTTATTTATTATTAATACTTGTATTGTTAGTAATCAATAATTCATTCGATTTCACATGACAAAGACACTTCTGTCTGGAACTGAGACTACTATATTAAACTGTAACTGGTCGATATTACCGTAATTTTGTTCCCGCGAAAATCATTTTTAGACAAAAAAACTAAGAGAAAACTATTAAAAATTAAATTATATAAAATTAAATTAGGAACATTAAAAAAAACTAAAAGAATTTCTAAAGAGTGCGTGTGTACACATTATACCATGGTACAGTAATAAACACAGAGAAAGTTAACAAAAATTACGCGCACAAACCAGTAATTCACAAAATATTAACCAGTCAATCCCGGAAATTCGCCTTACATGATGGGATGCAAACAGAAGTTCCTGGACAACCGGTTTCGATTCCGGACGGAGTGGAGTATCAATAATCAAGAAACCGACAAAACTCAAATCCGATTCGATATCCTCCCGGTGAAAGTTACGGACATTGGACAAACTCATCTGTCCAAGGGTTTTTCGTCTGTACGAACCACAAAACCACATTATTAACACCATAAAGATGAGGATTTCTGACTTACCCCAACGCCAAGACACGTGCCCCTTGTCGCGTATGCTTCAAATACATCTCATCATAACCGGCCGGCACTCTGGCGAACATGGTCCGCAGCACTTCCGGTGCACCCTTAACAGCTCCGAAAAACTCCGAATCGGTTCCGGCACCTTTGGAAAAGCCGGCAATCACGGACATTCTCTTCAGTGCACTAAAAAAGTCCAGATAATTCATGTAAATGTCATTAAATAACAAATGTCATCATTTTAATAATGATGATAATCCCGTGGAATCCAAAGAAAGGAAAAAAATGAAAATTTTCTAAATCAGTTCGCTGTATCAATCGATATTAATAACGTATCTGCAACAACCTTAGTGGAAAGCTGGCGATCGGTTGTGCCACTGTACTACGACAATTTCTACAAGCCACCAACTCGACGCACAGTAAACTAAACTGCGTTCATCACGGTTGTGAGTTATCGACCTATACACAACAGATAATATAAATAAAAGTTAAATAAATATAAATAAATATTCTCCTCGATCTATCAGACTATAAAAACAACCAGTTATTACCACATTTTCCATTCCATTTCAAAACATTTTTTTCAAGCAGATTACATTGTTTGATGCTTATGTCATATAACAAAACATGCATTAATAGGAATTGGTCATACCTGGAAAAATGAAATCGCTGGTAGATCTTCAGCGCCGGCTGTTTCCCCTTGGTCGGCACCACCGCATCCGCCTTGGTGACGTTCCATTTGATGGCATCCAGGGTGACCTTCTCCAGCGGATCCCCGATCGGACTATCATCCAGTAACACCAAACTATGACAGGCCGCTAACACCTGCAATGTCTCCCAGGGCACCGACTCCGCAGGGACGATGTCGTCTGTACTGTTTGTGGAAACACCTGCAATAAAACTGACGCTCCTAAGTAAAACTAATACTGACCGAATCAAATTTCACTTTGGGTAGACATACATACCATATTTTCCAGACTGTAATTTTTATATATTTCCCCTTTTTTTACTCTTATTTACTTATCAGTTTTATTTTCATTTTTCGTATCACAGCCAACGGCGCCAAATGACTAAAACATGCTAAAATATTTGTATTATTAATTTTTTTTGTATTTCCCCCTTTGCTGCCCTTATTTATTTACTTACTGGTTTTATTTTCATGTGGCGTATTACAGCCAACAGCGTCAAATGACTAAAACATACTTAAGGAATATTTCTATTATTAATTTTTATATATTTCCCCCTTTTCTGCTCTTATTTATTCATTATTTTATTTTCATGTGGCGCATCACAGCCAACAGCATAGAATGACAAAAACATGCTAAAATATTTGTATGATTAATTTTTATATATTTACCGGGTAGTCGCCGTTTCAACGTTCACATATATGTAGATTTGGCATCCCGTGTTGCAGCATTTAAAAATCAGTTTTCTATATCTATAAATCTTAATTCATTTCACTGTTATATGCACTCCAGTACAATAATTATTATCCAAAAAAAATTATATAAAAATTATATAAAAACCTTTATAACAAATCATACAAAACATCATATAAAAAACTTTATAACAAATCATACAAAAATCATATAAAAAATCGTATAAAAATCATATAAAAAATTATATAAAAGGCCAATTGTTTAATAAACAATCATTATTCTAGCAGAATCACTTCAAAGCGTCTTTTTCGTGTGCACTGTACCTTCTCCTTTCGCTGATAATTCTTTCGGGATTCCCGACACACCCTGCACCATTAACGTATCACTCGTTAACGTCCCGGTCTTATCAAAACAACACACATCAATCTTCCCGGCAAAGGGAATTCGGAAGGGTTCCGTGCAGTATGTCCCCAGTTTGACCAGCGCCAACAGCGAAGAATTCACCGCTAACGACAATTCAATGGGCAGTTCTGGCGGAATAACCGATGTCTAAAAAAATTCGATTAAAAACAATGAGCACAATGAAAAAATGCAAGGAATTGTTCGAAAAATTACCAAAATCAATGTGCATTCCAGGAACAGTTTGTACTTGTTCCTCCGCTCATCTTTGGCTCCTTCCACCCACAGATATCCAGCGGCGGTCAGGGCGAAGGTCAACAAGAACAGTATGAAACCCAGGGTTTCCTTGTTGTTGGCTGTAACGCGTTTCACACCGAACATGATGGTCCGCAGTAACGATCCTTGAAAAAAGGAGAATATCAACGTAAAAGACTGAATAAATGAACGAAAAAGGTATAAAAATTTTGCCAAGTTATTTATCCAAGTATCATGAGAAAAACCAGTAGTTTAGTCTTTCTTGTCAATCTACAAATTTGAGGGCGCAAACAGAATCACAAGGAATAACAATAACTGCGACAGACTGAAAGATATTTAACGAAAATAATCAACAAAACAGACACAAATTACCAAGGTAATTCACAATATTTAAAAACAACATTAAAAGTGGATATTAAATAATAATTTAAATAGCTATATGTTCCTACACAATTCAAAAAACGTTTTGAGAGATAATGCCAAAAATTAAATTTGCTAACATGGTCCGTATATTTGTACGATTTAGCAATTTTACATTTAGCAATTTTAATTTTTAATTTTTTTTATTTAATCAGATTTAATAATTCATATGTTTAAATGTACCTTGAGACGTATTAAATCCCGTCCGCAGTACATAACAAATACACCCATTATCCGGCGCCCGCAACCCCGCGGCATCCTTATCGGTCTTGCCCGGCCCAGAATGTTGGACCACTTTCGTACCACCGAATAAAACATGCAGTCGCCCATGTATCCCGATATCCAGACGCTCCATATCCTCGAAACTGTCGATACTCTCCTTGATCTGCGGGACACTCTCACCGGTCAGCAGGGATTCGTCGATGATGCACGTTCCACGGAGGAGGAGCATATCCGCCGGGACGGGTTTCCCTTCTTCCGGGCGACGGACAATGGAGACGATATCCCCGGGGAGGAGTTCGTCCGAGTTGGTCTGACGCCAGCGACGATTACGGTAAACCTACACCAAAAAAAAAATAAAAAAAAATAAAAAAAAAAAATAAAAGTAATAAACCTACACAAACAGAAATTTCACTGTTTCTTTTGCGATTTTTTACAGCAAAGTGTCTTGTTTATTATGAGGTACACGAATTTCCGGTTCATGGAAGTATATTGTACAAAGATGCGGGAGAAAGTGTCCGAAGAAGGATAATTTCGTGTAGACAAAAGGACTGAATTCGTAATCAATCCGACAAAAAAACCGAACGGTAACCAGAAGAAAAGGATAGGAATATGCCTACTTCCAGGGAAAGTACCAGGGAAAGGGTACTCTCAAAAGCGGGAAAAAAATGGAGCGGTAAACAATGTAATCATTCAACAAACTGTACAGTCGCCATGTAGCGCAAGTCAAATTTTTGTTTAGGCCAATAGTAACCGCGAGAAACAACCGCTACAACCAGCCCATACACTACAATTCCACATAAGCAAACCAGTGAAACACTTAACCGTTACTTTACGACTCCGTACATATTAGTCCAGTCTTCAAAACGTACCTGCAACGGATATGGTTTGTGGCCCATTTTGCGGATTTCCGCCAGATTCCTCAGCTGCTGCTGCACCAGGGTCGCTTCAAAGGCCACCAGCATAAACAAGGTAAAGACGCTGTAATACCAGTATTCGTCCAAACACCATAATCCCACGCAAAACACTTGGAACGCGAAAAACGGTGCCGTGGCACGCTCGAGGAATAATTCACGGAAATTCGGCGCATACATCTCCAGTCTGTAATTCAAAAGTTATGTTACTAAATAAGCTATTACATAATCTATAGTATATCCATTTACCTATATACTTCTATATATGCTTTGGTATAATGTTGTCTACCGGTTAGCAAAAAATTAATTAAATTTTTTTATTAATTAGTATTAATTAATTAATAAAGTTTTTAATTTCACGTAGGAGAGAAAAATTTGTAAAAGGACAAATCTAACATACAAATTAACAAACATCTGCGCAAAGCTAATGGATTCAAAGAACAAGAGAAGGGGCCAGTTTAGCCACTATACTACGACAAATAATTAAAAAACTGCATCGCACCATTGAACATAAATTTTCACAATACCGATTTTTGCCAAATAACCGTTCCGATGCCACAGCCGCTTCATCCGAATGCCCTTTGGTTTCGCGATACACTCCAAAATTCTCGGTGATAGGAAACGTTGGCCGCCGGAATCCCTTAGTAGGCGAATCAAACGATGCGGAATCAACTTCGGATGGAATGTGGATAAATTTGACTTTTTGGAATACGAAGTAAACTGTCAATTCCGATGCCATATCCGTCGGCTAATAAGCAAAAATTGATAAATAAAAAAACTGTTTTTCAATTTTTGATTCAGTTTACGCACTTCTTTCCGTTGACGGTATACTCGCACTAGCTCGGCTGACCCGTTGTTGGGCTGGGGAATGACTTGTACGACGCTGGCACGTTGGGGATCATTTTCCTGAATAAATAAATACAGAAATCGATTTATGACAGGTCCACTATGGGAATAATGCTCGGCATCTCACAATATCTAACTAGTTCATTAGGAGAAAAAATTCATCGAAATAAAAGCTAAAAAGAAATGTTACACGTTTAAAGTAAGCGTAACCATAAATGTTCGTCTGATGTTATTCAATAATGAACGCGATTACGGACGACTACTCGGTCTAGCCTGTAAACCTGTAAAAGCCATTCTACTACGAAGCTCTACATAATCTGCGCTTTGTCTCGAATTATTACTGTAGCATGTTTCAGTTCTCAGATATTCAATCTAATAAATGCGCATATTTAACGGTTTACTTCTCTCAGAACGTCATCTTTCGAGATAATTCGCTTAATTAAATGGATAAAAATTAACCGTGACAAGTACTATAATTACTACATAAACAGCACCTCTCATACATCAAAATTATTATTTTCAGCTATTTAAAAGGGTGGAAATATGCACCGTGTCGTTCAAGTGCTGCCGACAAACCTGATGAACTCGCTTTTCTCATTTCTACGTTACATCCATAAAAATATTTTTTCTCATTATTTATAATTTATTAGCATCTGCGAACAATCTATATTGGTCAGAAATGTCATACCTTGACACAAGTCAACGCCGCACGGATATTCACCGACCACACACACGCCAACACCGTTAAAACCTGCAGCAGTCCAATCCCCGCCAGAATGATCATGGACAGCTCGAAGGACCAGTGGATCCACTTCCCGTCGTCCTCCGCGGGTGTCTGAACGACGGTATCATTGGCGATAATCGTCTCATTGCCCAGAACATCCGAAACATTGCCTACTGTGGAGTTTGTCGTGGGGGGAACGAAAGGAAAGGGAATCGTGATCAGACAATACAGCCATATGGCGTACAGCGGGATGAAGGCCAGAATGTAGCCGTGCAGCCATAGGGGTTTCTCGTTGTAGCAGATGACACGCTTCACTAGTTCGTCGCCTTTGTGGAGTTTTTCCACTTGGCGATCAATCGGGTTGTCGGAATCGGTTGTCATCTTCCCGAAGATGAAAAAAAACAGGATAAAAATTCGCTAGAGGACTCTTCGGGCTTTAGTGCGGGATTAAGAGAAATGATCCTTTTCGGTTAGATTGTGTCCAGATTTAGGATGATTCCGCTGTCGTGCAGATGGTAAACAAAGCAGATTCCGGAGATCTGGAACGGATTCGCAAAGCAGTCAAAAAATGCGACGGCAAAAAATTCAAGACGGCAGATTACCGTGCTTCTCTACACCGCGTTGAAAGCGGTGAGCTTTGGATGCTACTTTTTACATAGCAGAATCAACGACAAGGAGTTTAACTTTTTAGATGTTATAAGATTGTGGAGAAGAAATCAATCCTGAACCGTTTCATCAACTTGCGAAACGCTTTCAATTTCAGTTTTTGCTGACACGTTCCAGTTCCACACAATTTTTCCCATAGGCGTCGGGAGGCGAGGGTGTGTTCTCAAAGCACCTCGTCGCGCTGGTGGCTTGGATTCAGAATTAATTGTTTTTAAATTTTCGTAAACGCGGACTTTTCCACATGTATTTTGAGATTTTCATATTTCTGTGCACATTTCGCATTTCGGCATTCTAAAGTTGTAGCGCAAGTTTATTTGTCTTGTGTTTTAGTAATACCGCAACAATTCACTAATAAATCAGAGTTATTCGTATGGCATAGTGCCACTTCACCGATATGATTCGCAGTCGGCTGTTGATCGAGACGCTTTTAATTCCCTCTAAATCTCCACTTTTCCCTTGTTTACGTACAACTGCAACAATTCACACTGTGGAAAATGTCCAGAAAGACCCGGAGAGAAAGGTGGTATTCTCGGGCATCCAACCAACAGGAAATTTGCATCTGGGGAATTATCTGGGTGCTGTGAAGTTGTGGAAAGACCTGCAGGATGAAGACGATAAATCCCTGATTATCAGCATTGTCGACATGCATGCCATCACTGTGCCTTGGAAGCCGGATGTGCTCAAGTAAGAAATTAACAAAAAAATGTCTAGTTTATTCTTACATTTCTTCTTTGCGCCGAAGATTGAGGAATATTGCATTTGGCTCTCCCGCACCTTCTCTTTCGCTGCAAAAAAAGACGGTAGACAGGCTAAATTTTTTTGATTGGAATTGTATTATTTATTTCTTTATTTTTGTATGCAAAGCTTACCTATGAAAACTTTTAATTAGAAAATATTTTGATGATGAAAAAATGAATGTTTTTCTTTATTTTCTAACATTTTCCCAAAAATCCTCTCATTTTCGCAAAATGTTTTCACATTATTGCAGCGAGATTTTGTTTTGCTTTTTTTCCGGTTACGCTTATACTTTGCTATACATAATTATGAGTTATTCGAGTTATGCCGATGTATTTTGCAGTTATGCATGTAAATATTTTTTTGTTTTTCTTAACACTGCTTGCCCCTATTGACCCATAAAAGTACTGTATTTCTGATTTGTGTTTTCTTACAGTACAGCATATTTTTAATCGTCCGATTTTGTACGATTAAACTAAAGCTCTTTTATTTAATTATTCATGAAATCATATTTGTTGTATACTGTTTTTGCGTCGAGTGTTTAAAATAGGTACCATCACAAGTATTAGAATGTATTTTCTAACAATGTAAGAGCATGCACTTATTGGAATGGAATGTACACTATGATGTGTCGTAGAGTAAAGGCATACTGAAAGCGACTCGCTGAATTTACAATAAACAGCACACTGTGAAAATAAAATTCACTTTCTGCATCTGAAATATTTTTATCACACCAGGTTGTCGAAGTTATATGTAATTGTGAGTTATATGTTAGTTATACTGTAACGGATAAATAAATACTGTATTAAACGGTAAAGTTGTACTGATACGGACGCATGATATCCGTATCAAACAGAGTGGTAGCGCATGAAATATAATTCTGGATGTTTCGTTAGGAATCCTTTTTGATCTTTTTAAATTTATCTGTTAAATTAATAAACTGATCTATTTTCTGGTTTCTTTTGTTTTCAGGAAAAACACAATACGCATGTTCGCTCAACTGGTAGCATGCGGCATCGATCCGGCTAAGACTATCTTATTCCAGCAGTCGACTGTAGGTACTGACCATCAGTGCATAATTCAGACAAAAAATGTTTATGGAAGACTGCGTGTAATAATAATAAAATTAATAATGTAAATGAATATATAATACTAATATAAAAAAAATTATTATTATATTATATATATTATTGTTGCTGAATGCTGTAAGTTTCCACCGACAACAAATGTCTGGTAGCCACTGTGTGAGCCACTTCACTACGATATGCTTTTCAATGTCAACTGCATAGTGATGTGTCATTTCGGATGGGAAGGCGTTTTTGGTACTTTTCGAAGTTTCTAGAATAAGGGAGATGTTTCATTAACAGTTTCCTGCTCCCTCTTAAGGTCCCGGAACACTGCCAACTGCAATGGATATTTTCCTGCTTAACCACTCTGGCCCGCATCGATAATTTGCCGCATTTCAAGGTGCGTGTCCATTGAGTTTCCCGAATTAAATTTATGCAGTACTGAGATTATTTCTGTTTATGGAAAAGCGAACAGAATATCAATGAACTTGGAAACTGATAAACAGTTAATTTTCTGTCGATTTCCGGTGGTGTTCACTTTTTAAAACTTGGTCGTACAAATTTTAACAGTAAATTAAATTAAATTAATGAATTGAATTTTAACAGAAAATTAAATTAATAAATTAAATTACTGTTTACAATATTAGTTAAATGTACTGCTACTTTTGTGAGAACGAGGAGAACGTGTGTTTCCGAAATGTAAAATGAAAATCAAAACAATAACGCGCGTTCACAATTTCGAAAAATAACCGAGCAGTTTGTTTGTTAATTAATACATTATAATTTAGGATCACCTTTTGTTATATTAATTTGTCGGGAATTTTGTAAAAGCAGGTGAAAAGATGTACGCATATTTTTTAAGTCGTGAGCCGTATTGTTTATTTGATTTTTTATATTTTTATATCGAATCTTTTCCTATCAGAAAATGTTCGGGATAATTTTTGTTAGAAATGTAGTAAAAGTGCTTCATGATCGACGCGTTGGAAAAGGAGTAAAAAGACCTGTTAAAAGTGAATTTACTGGGTAGATTGTTCAAAGCAACATCCAGTTCCGTGACACATGTTTCTTCAGGAGAAATCTGCGCCGCTTCAACCCAAAAAACCCGTCGAGGGTCAACCGGCCCCGCAGACGGACGCGGCCTGCGGACTGCTGATGTATCCGATTCTTCAAGCTGCTGATATCTTGCTTTACAGGTAAAACTCTTCGCCTGTGGCTTTTCAGTTGCAACATGTTGTAATTTCGAAATTATTCTTCCAATAATAATTTCAAAACTTAAGAAAGGAATTTTTTTATTTAGAAAGATCGTTTTTAGTAGTAGTGTTCTGCTACCGCTTCAGATTTAAAAAAAATCATCATTTCGGCTGTTTTTTATTTTTAGATTTTACAAGTACACATTTTTTGCAGTGTTTTGTTCTATTCATGATGAGGCCACTGATCTACGGTTCGCGCGTCAATTTCTACGAGTTGTTAAATTCCAAGATGTCACAATAATATTGCGAATGGTCCGTTGGTTTGGCCATTTTTGCCTTTATAACCCAGAGTAATTCAACATTTTTTAATTATTAACAACAAGACTGTAATAAAGTTTGGCTGTTAAAAACATTGTGAGATATTAAAAGGTTGTATTTACAGATCGCAGTTGGTCCCGGTTGGTGAAGATCAGGTCCATCATTTACAGTTGGCTCAACACATTGCTCGGGTTTTCAACAATAAACATGGCCAGTATTTTCCCTCCCCGCAGAGATTACACAGTAAGTTTCCTGTTTGTAAAAAATGCTGTCGTTATACTTTTTCATAATGTCAGGGCTTTTCTGGATTTTACGAAGAGATAAAATAGGTTCTGTCGGTTTTGTGGTGATATCTGAATTCCATTGGTTCGCGCCTCGTGATGGGATTTCTGTTATATTTATCTTGCTGCTGCCAGTCAGTCACTGCAGAAATTAAAAAAAAAATTGAAAAACATTTTACATTGGAAATGATTTTGTAGTAAATTAGCGCAGTATTTACACCGGCACCGATATTACGCGCGGCCATTGCACTACGGTTTTTTCTGATGTACCGTGATGACATGTCGGTTATCCCTGCGTTCCGTCGCGTACTTGATTGACAATCCTGCATTTCATCGCCACTAATCAAATAGCATCAGGATTCGTTGATCTGCTAATGTAATGCATTGGGAACATTTTTTGACTGCTGAAAAAAAAAACACCCAACAACTCAATCCGCAGTAGTTTGTACTAGTAAACAACGCCCATATAATTCCTGGTGTATTGATTGTACTTTGTAAAATCAAAATCAGACGAATTGTCTCCAGGTGAACAATCTCGTGTCAAAAGCCTCCGCGATCCCCAGAAGAAGATGAGCAAATCCGATCCGGACGCCCGCAGCCGTATCGACCTCAGTGACAGCCCGGATGCTATTCGGGAAAAACTGAAAAAATCCGTCACCGATTCCACCTCGACCCTGACATACGACCCCGTGGACCGTCCGGCATTGTCCAATCTGATCTCGTTGTACAAAACCATAACCGGAACATCCTTGGATGATGCTTTGAAGGAAATACAACTTTTGGATAAAGTGGCCTTTAAAGAACGACTGGCGGATGCGGTTATTGCAATGTTGACGCCGATCCAGACGGAATTCAGGCGGTTGGAAGAGGATAAAGGGTAACAAATGCCAAACCAGTGCAATATTCTTGAGCGAGATTTTTCACGGGAAAAACCTCCGTTTTTATTAATTTTGGATTTTCTTAAGACAACATGCGCTAACTTAGAGAAATTAGTTTAATATACAAATAAAAAATGATTAATGTTGTCCAAACGAAAATGAGTTCAATGAC
Source organism: Paramacrobiotus richtersi (assembly GCA_034698045.1). Lineage (NCBI taxonomy): Eukaryota > Metazoa > Tardigrada > Eutardigrada > Parachela > Macrobiotidae > Paramacrobiotus > Paramacrobiotus richtersi. The sequence goes on from JAQGAU010000490.1 coordinate 23,593, forward strand.
AACATTTAAAAATTTTGTTAGTTATTTTATTAACTCGAAGAATCAAAACCCTGGGTAGAACAGAACATAAGACGTTTACTCTGTGCTGTACGAATGCAATTCTGAAATAAAAGTATGCATCACAAAAATACATAACAGCAGTATTTTACCGCGCACTGTCTCTCGAAACTCGTTAATTTATTAATTAGTAAATCGGGTAAATTATGCTATCATTCGCAGGATTTGTCGTTGTTGTACATTGCTACCGGTTGCATTAAAGAACTTTTTTATCTGGTTAAAGCCCAAAATTAATATAAAATTTGTAAACTACGAAAAAACGATAAGAACACACAACCATAACTCTGATTTCTTTGTACAGATATTTGCATGGTTTGGTGGAGAATGGACGAGAAAAAGCACGAGTAGTGGCGCAGGAGACGATGAAAGATGTGTTTCGATTGGTCGGATTTAGCGGTGAAGAGGTACACTGCGAAACCATTGATAAAGACGAGGAAGAATGCAGGAGGCGTGCCCATGCACTGAGCGGCAAGGAATTTCGAGAAAGAATAGAAAATGAATGAATTTACGATTGTTTTTATATTTTTCTGTGTTTTGTTGCTGTTGTTAAATGTTGACATGGTCGGTCTGAATGTGCAGAGCATTTGAAAAATAAAGTCACCGGCACGACGATGCGAACAATGGAATCTCTATGACGAGAACTACACATAGAGAACAGAACTGAAAGTGAGACTGGGTGTCTGTACATGTAGGAGGTTGTTAAATGTCAGCTTTCTATATGACGGAAATAACATCCTGATAATTTTTGCGAACACAAGTCTCATGTACGGCATGTTGTTTTTTTGTGAGTGACTTAGTTTTCTTTGACGCTCACGCTGTAGACAGAGCGTCGATATTATAGAAAGACAGTGTCGTAGTATAGTGGCTTTAGAACACACCTCATCACAGTAGCTTGTCAAAGGCAAAAATTCCTTTCTAGGATGTTAAAAAAAGAGAAAAAGAATTCCAAACTTGTTGCTTTGGTTTTTTAGTTCTTGAGGTTTACTTTTGAAGAGTTACGGGTACGATTCGTTACTTTTGTCCATTTATCTTTCTTATAATCATCCCCTTTTGTTGGCATTTTATTTGTTCGTAAACTGCGCATTTTAAACGTCTAATTCTAAGTTAAAGCGTATTCTACAAGTTTTCTTAATTTGCTTCCGGTGTATCAAGGGACCGCACCACGGTATCGCAGTACAGGGACTCGTCATCGTACTCGTATTAACACTGACTGACACTGTCGGACCGTGACAACGGATTGAACCCTCCCGTGACCTTTTGCCTTCCCTCCACCTGTTATCATTGATATTATATATGACAGCGAAAGAACATATGAAATTAATTGAATGTATTGTTTTACTGTGAAATCGCTTGATCTGGATGAGGTGTCCAGTGCGGAATCGCGACTGTGGTCGTCCGGTGGAGTGACCTTTAGGGTACATTTCTGGTGCGAAAATAAACTATAAAGAGTGAAACTACCGTTAAAATTTGCAATTATGCACATCAGTACCGTGTTATGAAATGATTTTGATATTTTTATTCCATGTATTTTTGTGTCCTTATCCTGCATGTATGCCTTTTTTTCTTGCTCATATTCTGTTGCAGCATGAAGAAAGATCATTCTACCATGCAGTGCATCGGTTCGAAGTTGAAAGCGTGAAAACAGGATAAAAAATCCCGACTGAAAATAATACAAAAACGTAGCCACGTGTATTAGTATGTTGCAAAAGAAACTAAAATTAATAATGAAACGAAATGTATTTACCACAACATTACTAAGCGACACACAGCAGCAGTTCACGCACATAAGCCAACCATCATTGTGGAATAAAATGTTGTTTTGAGTCAAATTACGTAAAACGCGTTTAGTCACCGCTTTGTTTATGTTTCTTGATTGCTTGATTATCACGGGAACTATAGGAACTTTCATATCGTGGCGTATCCGATTCGATATTTACATGATATTCCCATCGGAAAGATCGCGTTTGTCGGAACACGATAGGCACAGAAACTAGTAAATTTCTAAAATGCAAAACTATTTCGAATGTTGTTTTTATGCCCTGAAAAGTACTAACGAAACTACGGTGAAGTGCGAAAAACTACTGGAAAAGAATAACGTTAAATTACCTGACAATGGCACAAGAGCCAGATCATGAAGATTCGAGTAAAAGATACTCATCAGCCGTTGCACTACGATTTTATCACCACCGCAAAACACCCGTCGCATCAACGGTGACACACAGCAACGGCAAAACTAAATTACCTGTTTTTTAATACTATATATTATGCTGATAAACTTGTAAATTTGCAATGCGTATATGGCCAAAAAAACTACGAGGTAGTAATCAGTACTACAGTACATAATCGAAAAACAAATAAAAAGGAGAAAGACCGGGCGGCACACATGGTAGCAGTCAAGGCAGGGTTATTAATACCACGGGCTGGATTCATGAAAGGAAACAATTTGTTTCGTTAAGTAACAACCGGGAAAACAGTTATCAATGGGAAAAAAAGTGTTGTGTTCAGTTATTCGGGTAACCTATGTTCATTATGTAGGTGTTAGTATAATTTATTATTGGCTGCCTTCCTCGGCAAAGAAGTGTTATAGGCCATTGCACTACGCTTTCCTGTCACATACTGGTAAATGCGGCGGCACTTACGAAGCTCTCAAACCGATACAACTTATTACGGAAAAACATTGTTGTCAAAATAGAATTCTCTGGAGATGTCCCACTTTCTATTTGAACTATCTTAACAGACAATAAACAATCGGTTTACCTGACCAGCCAACCGCACAGCACACCTAGGAATATTACTGCACATAAACTTTTCAAACCGATCTTCTTACCATAAATATGCTCATACTGCTCCTCCCCTTGCCATAAAAATTTTTAATAAAAATCGATGAACTTTTTGGAGAATGTTAAGTAGATGATTATATAAACATTTTTCCCACGCTTAAATTGATTTTCGAATTAGTTTCGCGTATAGCAGTCAGTTTGCAGTATCATCTCGTACTAATCCTTGAAGACAAAAGGCAGCTAAATACTGTATGAAATATTAGTTTTACTATGTTATCAGTGTTATCTGCCATTTAGTATTTATTAAACAGTTAAGAATTAGTTTGATGAGCCGTTCAGTGAACGGCTCCTAATTCTCCAAGAAAAAGCAACAATTTAAAATAAAATAATCACGAAACCAATAAAATCAACTATTAACGGACGAGTCAGTAGTACAGGAAAGAGTCAAAAAAACGTGTTGGTCCGCCGGCTTCAAGAACAGCGCATCAATATCCACTTAGAAGTCCCGACGTGAACGCGCCCTAGAGAATACACGCATGGTACATTAAGTCCTTCCTGATGTTTTCCAATGATCGCCACCCTCCAGTGTTAGGTCCACATAAAGGTCACCACTTTCGCGAGGCCGTCGAAAGAAAAACTGGGCATTCCGGTCACTTCTGCTTGAGCAAAATACGGTATTACAGTTTGGTCAAGATAGAGTACAATGATACACCATCGCCTGTATGAAAACGTTGACCGTTTTCTCCCTTCACGAGTAGGTGTGAGA
>JAQGAU010000491.1:0-27177 GCA_034698045.1 Paramacrobiotus richtersi
TTTTGTTTACCGACTTCCCGCGAAAATGGTCAACGGTCTCATACAGTGCGATGGTGTATCATTGATCTATATCTTGGCAGCAGTACGTAAAGTGAGCCAACGTATTGACTACTAAAATACAATAAGCGTTTAGACATTAAAACGCAACCCAACTCGTTATCAGACACCTTGGAAGGCGTAGGTATACCGCAGTATACGGTACGTATACCCAAGACAAAGCCGGTATTATAGCATAACAATAAATTCAGTAAAATGCAACAGGGGGCTTTGATCACGACATTATCATCCTAAATAGATCGCACAACTAAGGCGGCCTTGACTAGTTGGCACGTGCACTTCCAGTCCTGATGCTAGGAAAATCATTCCGGATCCTACTCAGAACAGACCGAGAAAATCCATAATTTGTAAGAAGCTGATCCCTGCATTAAATATATGGGACGACACGGTGAACAGAACCTTTACATGCACATCAGTTTATGTTTGTTGTTTGTTTAATACTGCTTGACGTCCATGGGAATAATGCAGACAAAAGGTTGGTCGACAGACCTCGGAGACTCTTTGCCCACTTAAGCGTGAGAACATGTAATGTGGGGTGCTTCGTTTGTGAAACCTACAAAGCGGTACATTTCGAAAAGAAGGCACGGCAATCCGTAGAAATCCTGTATTGTCTAAAACACGAGCTGGGAAAAAACTTTTCACAGGTTTCCTCAGAGGTGGCAAAATAAGACTCAAAGACGGCAATTTCGAACGAACGGGTCCGTTCATCAAGCCCGGTCAAAGAACCAGGTGACTCTCAAAGAAAGTGACGCCTCAGGCGCCAATCACAGGTTTCGCTACCAAACTAAGTCAAACTTTTTCTGGGGCTGCAAATGGATATTCCGGTTCGCTGAAACTGTATACCACGTTTCATCAATGGTTTCATCTTCCGATAATTACAACTAACATGTCCTCATTTACAGATCCAGTCACTAATCAACCAAGAGCATTCCGCTACGCTGGGCCCCGCCCACACAGCCTGCACCCTGGACAGTACCTTCCCGCAGATCGCGCTCATTCCCATGATCCTCCACCCGATCATCTACATCATCGGCTGCGACGAGGTCTCGGCCTTTTTCCACAGTTCCTGGTCCAATAAACACCGGCGCAGCCGGCGCCCACCGGACATCTTCGACTCGCCCTTCGTCGACGAACCTTCTTCACGGGTCCAGCTGACCCGGTCCATGTGCGACAACGACTCCAGTGTCCCATCGACCGCCGGTCGCCGCTCCTCGGTCAAACGCAACGTCTGCTTTGATATCGAGCGCACCAGCCGGCCGCGCTTCTTCTTCCCCGATCTCTGGCCCGGAAAGGGCGGGAAAGTGGCTAAACGGAAACCCACACGATACTGGAAGCGGTACTCGTGTAGTAGCGAACCCATGTCGCTGTTCTCGTCGTCCTCGTCGGGCTCGATCAACCACATGCACCAGATTGCGTCCGGACCGCTGCCGGATGCCGTGTATAAGAGGGAGAGAATTGCGCGGAGGAGCTCGGCCTTCAAGTCATCGTCCAATGTATCCAGCTGTACGCCGACGAATTCCTCGGGGAGGGAGTGTGCGCAGGCGGTGGTGATGTTCTTGGCGGATGATAACGGCCGTCGACGTTGTTCTTTCTGATATGTATTTGTTACTTTACTTCGTGGTTTAGAAAGCTATGTAATATCTGTTAGCTGTTAGTGTAGTGGTCGGTATTGCGCCAGTTTGCGATTAGCTTTCAAATTCTACATTCGTAGAGATTTGATGCACAAATTGTTTGCTGTTGCACGGAACGCGGAGGCGTTTCCATACTGGCTCAAAATTATGTTGCGTTTGCTGTGGAACTGTTTAATAGTTCAGGCGTTATGCTCTGCGGTGACTGCCCTGTAGAATATCGAATATACACCCTACTATACTGTGTGCATGAACCCACGTGTCACTGCAGCTACAGGTCAAGGTCGTCAGTCATGCTGTCAACTGATACACGCACCATGATGGAAGGTCCTGTTGGCAGATTGTTTATCAGCGATCACGCGATACATTAGCGGGTGTTTGCCAACGTTACACAACTGCAAACAGAATCTGCTAAAGCATAAGGGTACCGGAAAAACTGATGAAGAGTCTTGCAGCACTGAGTTCCAGTGTACGATTACACGCGCACTTTCTACGGCACGTACTGTTCTATATTTGGAGTTATTTAACTGGTTCGGGTCAGCATCGATGGCACTCGGATAATCCGAAGAACAACGTTGCCCAATCCTTTTTTGTACAAAACCATTCTGCGTGTAATTGAATTATGTACGGTAATGTAATCGTGCGTCGTCGTAACACACAACTTACACAGTTGCATAAGGTACGATCACGGGAACCGATGTGCGGAAGTCCAGAAAAATACAGCCAGCTGCTAAGTGTCAGATATATCCAAATTAGATGCACTTTTCCGATCTTCTTTGCGTCTACAGAGCCCGTTAATTGACTACTAGTCGGTGTAACTATGGATAAGACATTATTTTACTCTGCGCTGTTCCGCTTGCAGGTACAGTTCAGGAATTCAATCCGACGTACAACCTTTAGTTTTCGATTTCCTTAACACTTCGTCATTTCTCTTCCAGATCCTGGTTACGGTGTTCCGGGGCTGTTTGGCGCCACATAGTCCCATCGATCCATCAACAAGTCCACATGGGCGCCCGCTTGGAAATTACGACTATGGTGAACCATATCGAGGTACGTACGGAAAACGCTATTATCAGACTGAGTCCGACTTCTGTTCTTGTAATTAGCCTCGTCGTACAAAAATCGCCTTAGTTTCAAAGCCCGAGCAGCCAAAACATATGGCCCAGACCCGGACGATTCCGGTGAATCTGAGTATCCTACCAGCCGTCACCGGCAGTCTGATGATTCGCCGAGGCGCTCGTATAACAAAAACGATAACTACGGCGATACCTATACGCCCGAAAGAGGCTCGTACAGAAACAGGTATAACCCATACAGCCGGAATCATAACCACGATTACGGGCGGGAATGGCAAAGCAGCACATATGCTGGTTGTGCCTGTGATGACCCCGATGAGGCATACGCAATAACTACAGCCGGTAAGCTATGACTGCCGTTATTAAAAACAGTGATGTACGTTGGTGCAGCGGGTACAGGTCCGCGGCTGTCTTGATTTTATTAATAGTTATAGCAATGGGTAGAAAGTCACATTGAGCCACTTTACGCATTATGAGCTCAAATTCTGAGAGCAATGATTAACTCAGTCAAATACAGCGAAACAGTAAGCAGCAATCCTGTGAGAGAAGAACCATTAAGATTACGATCTTGATAAGATTCTCGTAGACCGCTATGATACGCAACTTACGCATTAATATTGCGAATATTCATAACTCGTCGCCAGTTGCACTGGTAAGAAAAAATTGCTCCAAGTAGCTGTGATTTAGTAGTTTTCAAAAATATGAATCTGTATAGTTTTGCGAATATGATACGTAGCGGGGTTTGCTTTTAAATATGAACTAGACGATGCACTTTACGTCATACTCGTTGTGATAAACTGTATACGTTAAAATAAGTGGTACTTATTGTTACGTAGCAGTTACATGACTTAAGGCCAAAGGCCGGGATGTAGGCAGCTGTTTTGGTGGGTTCCGAATTTAGAATGTTTCTTTACGCTTGCGCACGTAACAATTGCCAAATTATGTGGATCCTGTACAGAAAGGGCTGCTCTATTGTGTTACAAGTGCTATCTCTGCCTCTTTCACCCAACGGCTGCAAAAAACAGGTGCATTGTATCGCCCTATTCAAAAAGTCTTAGCTCTGCTGTGCTCTTCAAACTCAATAAAACTAGGCTATCAAGATATCGGTAGAAAGAGAAAAAAATTTAGCACGTTCTGACACGGAACCAGCCAGTTTGGTTACATACTGCTCACACAGTGAATATTTGAAATGTTTGAATGCTTATAACTTTTTTGTTTATCAACGGATTCTGCTTATCTTGTGTCAGAACGCGACAAATATTCTGCTCTTTCTAACGATATCTTACGAGCTAAGTTTTATTGAGTTTAAGGCGCACAGGAGAGCTAAGACTTTTGGAACGGGGCGATACAATGCAACTGCTTTTTGCGGCCGTTGGGTGAATGAGGAAGGGAGAGCACTGGTGACATAATAGAAAAGACCTTCCTGTACAGGATACACATAACCTGAAAATTATTACGTGCGCAGGTGCAAAGATATATTCCAAATTCGGAACCCACCAAAACAGCTGCCTACATCCCGGCCTTTGGCCTTACCAGAAATGTACTCATTTCCATGGATGCAGCAGATATATCGCTGATATGTAGTATACACTGTACTGATATATCGCAACTGCTCTAGTCCGCTTTTTTCAGCACCCCCTGCAACTTGTGCCCCTTGTACCTGTCCGACAAAGACGCCAGCAACTTGCCCCAAACGGAAACACAGTAAGACCATGATATTTCCATGTAATTATTCAAAATTCTCTTTGAGTCTGAAGCATCCGAAACGTTTTGTACTTTTTGGCAACATTCAGTAGCTACAGATTGTCCATGTTAGACCATCTAATACAATGGGTCGAAAAACTCAGAATTAACGGTTTCACAAGCTGGCTCTCCACGTAAGCATGGCCGCCACGTAAGTATGGTGTAGGCGATTTCCAGACGTTACTGGCACTCGGGTTAAATCATACTTTCGTATTTCATGCGTCATATCATATCATTAATTTTCATGACCATACCGGGGTCTCCCATACTGTGTACATGGGTGACGATATTTCATATCATGAGTTCATACGTTAGATCCGTCGTATCCTGTTTCGTATTATATCATATTGCCCAAAAACTGAACGAATTTAATCCCTAACTGGCATCGCGATTGTCGCGACGCGAAACATCGAGCAGCGGACACTAGCACCGCAATCTAGTCAGGTCAGTTTTGAGAATCACTCGTTGCACATGGCATATGCATTTTATGGCCTTCGTAATAGACCATGAGCGTTTGCAATTTCCAAGTGTCACACCGATTTATAAATCAGCAGTTGTACAGACATTTACACCAAAAAACGCCCGAAAAAAACGAATCTGTATGTCAAAACGCAGCCTGTGTGCGCCAGCACGTTGCATCGACACACACACACACACACAGAGTAGTATCTCACACACATACGAGTTCCCCTTGATTACGGTGGACTTCAGCGAAAATGTCTTTTCCACTTTTATCTTGGTTGACAGTATAATCTTCCTGCCTAATGCATGTTTTGCTTTTTCCCCCCAATCTTTTAACAAAATAATCTTGGGTTGGCAGTTGGCTTGCAAAGGGTCGAAAACCGCATGCTAAGAAAGATTTTGGGCTATCTGAGGTTATTTTAACTCTGACAGCAGATTCCTGGTTCAAAGCAGATTCAAAAACTTCAGCCTGGCTAGCCGGCTTTATAACAGTTTATAAATAATTCCAGGAAAATAATTCGGAGCAAACGCAAGGTAATTAACTAAAAAAACGTAATAGTACAGAAACGAGCACTACGCAGCATTACTGCGGTGATTTCCATCAGAACCCGCGCTGGAAAAAAAGACATTAATGGCGACATATTTACCTACTACAATTCTTACGCATTATTAAGCAGCGTTACCGCATGTGATTGCACGCGGTATCATCACTAAAAAATTAACAAAAAACTATTTATCGAAAAGTTTGGGACAATTTCAGTTGTAGCCCAATTCTGCTGGTACCTGAAGACAGATTTCGCTTTATCTGGCAACGAATAACGGAAGCATATATCATCAGCCTGGCATCCCGGCTTCCGCAGTGTAAAAGACAACACAACGCCAACAAAATCATGATAAAAAACCACTTATTCCGAGTGGTATAGTGTTCCCATTAGACACGATGCAAACAAAATTAGTCATTTTGTCAGGATAATACGGTTAAGAACCCAATCGAACTGTCAGCACGCAGTAGGAAGCGCTTCGCTGCTGCTGTGCTAACAGACAGCCGAGTACCCAGGCTGGGATGTAATTTCCAAATGGTAATAATTAAAATCATATACGATCAATGGAGTTGGAAAACCAGATAAAAACTTCCTGATTTTTAGAGCTTTTCCTGCACAAGAAAAAAAAACGAGAGAAATTGCACTCAGTCAGTCGGCAGGCTGATAATTTAAATTTGAAATTAATTTAATTTAGTCGAGTCAACACGGCTGCTGTCAGTGCTTATTTAGGACCTGGAAAGTTTTAACGCAAGGCATTGGAGAAACGCACAGTCGATGTAATAAATGGAGTTTGCGCAAATCCGCTGGCCGGCGGGATTTAAGCCGTTATATATAAGGCCCTTATGTGTTCAAGGTAGAAGCACCGCCTTTGCCTCTACAAGTAGCAGCGAAGCGCGGCAAGTCATCGGCCCTTTGTCATTTTCGTAAATGTCTGTACAACTGATGATTTATAAATCGGTGTGACACTTGGAAACTGCAAACGCACACGGTCTAATGATTGCTTGATCGACCGAAGCGAAACGGAGGTACTCCATGTTCAGGAGTAATGCAAAGATCGATGTTGCCAACCATTTCAGCGCACCGCGATAGCGCAGTCAGTTTTCATCCGATTTTCGTGAAATTTGAACACAACCTAGATTGTGAGCTGTTGATGAGCTGATTAGTGTTGACATGGATATCTTGAAAAATGAGCGAGATATAAGCGAAATAAGAGCACATTTTTCAGAACAAAAGATTCTTTTGTCTGCTTAGCTGCAGACAAAACCTGCCTGCGCAATAGGCTACAGCATAGTGAGACTAAACAGACGGGCTTCTCTGAGCCCCTTTCCTTTGGATCTAAAGAAAAGGGGCTCAGACAGGCCCGTCTGTTTCAGTTCCGGTATGTGTTAACTTGCAAATTGTTGCTATAAGTCTCCGTTCGCTTCGGTCTTCATCGCTAGCGCAGCGGAGTGCGATTACCTAGTAACAATATGCACAAAGTCCGTCATCGTCACTAGATAACTCTTTCGGGAAATCCTACAAAATATTACAGTATTTGACAGTAGCTAGGGAGTATGCCAATCAGGCAGTACTGAGGGTGCACGGCAACGCTGTATTACTAACAATCAGGAATACGTTGTATACGTACTGGTACATATGTATACATAGCAGGATGTCTTAAAATTCTTTACTCCTTATACATTTCCTAAATTATTTTGAAATTAAAAACGAACGTCTCGCAATTAGAAACGTCCGCATTCCTAAGCAGAGATTTTCTTAAGGCGATTCAGTATGTTTGGGGGGAAGGGATGTTGCTTGTGTGCAGTCCGAATCGATAAAACAGGATACGATATTGCTTTCGGTGGTCAGAAGACCAATATGCATGAATGTGAAAAAGATTTGTGCGCACAACATCCGGCTGTTGCATAATCCGTGAAAAAAGTTTAAACACAAACCGGAGTAAAAAAAGTCTCGTTTTCATGGATTCTTTTCGAACTTGCCTGAAAAATGCATCTATACATGAAGATTATTTGAACCAAAACCAGTGTGAGAGACGTCGATACGGATTCCGACTCCGACTCGACCGTGGCTGCCTCGACACGAGTTGCGCACACGTTCCGACTCGGTTCGGCCTCCTGCACGCTCTCGCACTGCTGATCGTCAGTTCATCACGACCATCCTCGCGCACGGCCGCATTCCTGGATCAGCAGTGTTTGCCTCTGTTAGTGTTAGATTTGGTCGATGACCTTTTGCCTCTTGATGCATGCGCAGACGATTTGGCTTACTCGATAAAGTATTGACCTTATCTCGTTTCGCCCTCGTCTTTCTTGGTGTTCTTTCCCCTGGAGACGTCCAGTAGGACGCCCTTCTGTTACCAGCTTCCCAACATTTTTGTGAAATTTTAAAATGAATTTTAAAGTTTTTTTATTTCATTTTAAAATTTGAAAAAAATCTTGGAAAGCTGGTTTTGGTTCAAAACAATCTCATGTACAGATGCATTTTTCAGGCAAGTTCGAAAAGAATCCATTGAAAACGAGACTTTTGGTACACCGGTTTGTGTTTAAACTTTTTTCACGGATTATGCAACAGCCGGATTGTGCAATAAATATAATAAGAGATGATGAAAGAAACTAATGAAATGCCGTCATCCAGTGGGACACTATGGGAGACATGGATCATAACTGAATTGACGCATGAATATGGAATGAATGAAGCTATGGCCTTAGTCCTATTTTTTGCAGGACATCGTGCAACATGTGCACCTTGTATTTGTGCGGAAAGACCTCCTGCCACTTGCACGGCACGTAAGTCGAGCATGTCAGATTAGTACAGCACTTTCTTGTAATTAAGTTCATTTTCAAGTTAACGATTCCTGCCGTGACACATTCGTTTACTTTTGGAGAATTGGAATTATTACTGTCAGAACTCGCTGGATATCACCACAGTCACCTCTGTGAATTTTTCAGACTACAGTAATTTTATTTTAAAACTCACTGTGTAAGAGCAAGAAATGGGAGGTTTCAAATGTAACCTTAGCTGGTAATTTCCCAAATTCCTTTGAACACACCTAACAACAGGTGGGACACAATGTAGAATAATTATTAGGCATTCTGAGCAGATACTGACCCACCATTAATAATTATATTTTAGTCATTTTTGCTGCTCAGGTATGTATAAAGCGTTTACTCAAGCTATCAGAAAATAAGTTTATTCTGGCGGTGTCACCGACTCACCGGCACGCTCGATTGCCAAACATTTTAAGTTTCGCTTGTTTTCTACAAGAAAGCGTGCGATTATTCCCAGTACAGTTAAGTAAATGCGAATAACAAATTAACAATCACTGGGTTGACCGTAGCGACACCAAACCTGCAATGTGGAAATGGAGCTTTCGTGCTGGACCCTCAAAGTGGAGCTGTGCTGATTTCAGGTAAGTTACCCAAAGCACCATATTCGAAATAGCCCACCCCAATAACAGATAACCTAGTTTTTGTCCAGTCCGAAAGAAAATGGCCCAGTTGGTTGCACATAATGCACTGAACAATGAACAATCTCTTTAGTTGCTGCAAGTTCGAACCGCGAGTCGTTATGAATTTTCGAAGTTCTTAACTGATAACATGGCGATATATGAGATATGTTTGGTTACTCTGGTATGATTCATCAGCCTGGCCTACCATCGAATAGACCGCCATGTCAAAATTTAACAGCTTTAAAAGGTCATGACTGTTCGCCACCTGAGCTTGTCCGAGAACAAAGATTTGTCCAGTGACAAGTTGATTTAGGACTACATAATGGGGCAAGTCTGCATTTTTGCGAACACGATGCATAGCGTAATGTGCTTCCGAAGCCTGGCCAGACTCTATATAGATAAACCCAGCAAGTACAGAAGTTTGTTCTAAACATTTTGAAGTTTGCAACTCAGGAAATGCAGCACGGTGCTCATCTGAGTGAGCAACATGTCATCAAACCTTGAGTAATGATTTCGGCGAATCATAGGGCCGGAATGCACAGCAATGACGATCGGGCAAACAGTCCCACTGTTCCATGATGATACTGCTAACGTAGGATTCATAGTTAGTGACGTCTTTTTCTTCACCTGTCCCGGAGGTTCTTTTCAGGTAATTATGCAGAGGTTATCCAGCACTCAGTCTTACCGCGAGAAAAATTAAACTACACCAACAGTTTTGATTTGCAATTGTTTCAGGTCCATATTGACCACATATTCCCTAATGCGGTAAGAACGGATGACCAGTTTTCTTGTATCAACTGAAACTCCCTATCGTAATAATAACATTTCATCGGAAGTTATGCTTGGTTAAACTAACTGAATGTCAGTAAATTATCGTGCATAACCGAAAGGCCCTGTCGCCAGAACATTTAATCGGTTAAACGGCGTTTCTCCCATTCTTGTTTCATAGACAACTATGCGGTCTTGCTGTATGGTACTCATATGTATGTATACTGTTAAGTGTTACGGATGCAGAACTATTTCTGGCTACCTGCCAACGCGACAGTAGTGACTAAATGGTCTTGCCCCTTTAGTGCCCGACGTAGTCACTTTTTCTCTGCATAGGTAGGAAACGCGGAAACGAAATACCGCCGCCTAATTTAGCTTTTTTCAGGTATATATATACCTGAATAGTGTGTGTATAGTGAACATAGTGTATCAAGATAAAAATAGTATGCTAGAAACAGCTTTGGCTGCGCCTCAGAGTTTCTCGAGATCTCGAGGTTGCTTCGTGCGGAATGGGCATTAGTCGCAGACTTTCCGAAAATTGTTTCCGTGCGCTTTGGGCAAAAATTACGAAGACATTATTCCGTTTACAGTATGAAGTACTTGACCATTTTACTACGGATGTCTTTGTTGCATCAGCCTTCTGAAGGGACGAATTTTTACGAATAGACTAATCGTGATTCCATTCTGTTCGCATAAAAAACCTTTGAATCTGGCAGGGTTACCACTACGAAGTTTACGAGAATGAAACTTTCGTGAATGACTGTTTTTCGGTATACCGAAACAATCGTTCAGACTGTTTCTGTATATTACAGTAGAAGTAGTGATACAGTTTCGTTCACCGAAAAACATGTTTTGCAAAGGAATAAGCCGAACCAAATTTGTGTTTTGGTAGTTCACTTCTTACGCCTAGGTATTATTGTAGTCTGAATTCACCTTACTCTACATATTATACAGAATATAAGAGGCAATGTCTTGGAGATGAAAATTAATTTACGGTGTTATTTTGCTTATTGCGCCCAGCACGGAGTTTTCAAACGATTTTTCGATTCGATCGGCGGTAGTTTAATTTTTGATTAACATTGGTCTTGTACGGTATTACTTTTTTATTAAATTTTCAGTTCCAGTTGAGTAGTGGAGAATGGTTTTTTCAGATGCGTACTTCTTCGTATTGCGACGTACATAATTTGCGGAACTTTAGAATTTTGCCCACTGAAAACTTTCGTCGCCCGAGGATTAATCATCTTAAGGCCATCGGGTCGCTTTTATCGGCGCTCAACAGATAATCGGTTTCATCCAGACAATTGTTGCTGAGAACCATTAAATGACCAGTTTACCTGTAAACCTTTACCGGTTCGGTGGATCCCGATGACAGCCGGCCGGTATCATCGGGACGCTTCTGCCATAATTGTGTGCCTTCTGTCTACCGCACACAGGCAGAACTATCTAGATGAAACTGGTTATTTGCATCAGTCAAGGTGTTCGATGAAACTAATTATCTTTTTCGGTCCGCGAAAGATGCCGGATGAAGTCAGTTATCTTCTACGCTTTACTATAGTGTCGGGATGACCTTCACCCGGTGGCAGTGCTACGGGTCATGGCACCGATACGAAGTGTACCGAAGACTTTCGTAGATGACTGAATTTAATATAGATTCAAACGTCACAGTCGTTGAACTTTTTCTTGTGTTTGCGACGCAGTTCATTCATCGTGTGAATGCCTAAATATTTCATTCGGAGCATCCCACGACGCCGAACAAATTTTTTCAGGTTTAAAAGTTTACTCACTTTCGACCGAGATTTTTTGGTGTTTTTTAAGTACATTTGATGTATTCGGATAGCATGTTACAGATATTTTTGAAAAAATAATGTATAAAGCCCTTACATATTTCCATGATGCTCATAAATCTCTATAGCTACCAAAGCGTCTGGGCGTCTTTCCTTTGTTTTTTCTGCTGGCAGGACGTTAAATGGTGCCACTGAAATACAAAATCTTCTATTACTGTATGTTACAGCAACACAACAAAGATAGGTACAAGTTTCTAACACGTCTTTAATTGTTAATTTGGCAGTGGCGAAAGGTAATGCGCCCAAAGTCTTAGCGACTCTTCCCGTAAATTTTAGTGCAGATAAAATAACGGGAACGGTGGTTGTTTTATGTTCGAAACTGCCATTTTTTTAGCTGTCGTCTGCTCTGGTCTTCGGATAATGTTGAGTGGCTTTTTGTGACATATAGGTCGAAATAATATTTTGAATGGACATTCTGACCTGATATGTTGTTATTAGCAACAGACTTTTGTAATTATTTGACCTTGATTATATCAAGGTCACCTTGGAGATTTCACACTGAAGTCCTTTTTCGCTATGCCGGCAGAAACCTCAAAAAAATATCATGTTACGCCGTTTTCGATCATGGAGAATGTACGTAGTGGTGTTCTCGGTTTTTCTGACTTCTATCGTTTTTGAGACTTTTTTGATGCGGGCGGCCGAGCGTATTATAGATCTCAAGTTCGGTAATATATACCGGTAAGTATCAATCAAAGACTATAATATCGACCCCTCAGCTCAGAAATCTATTCAACCAAGTCGTATCGTGAAAAACTGATAACACCATTAGATTCGCCATAGTCGTAAACGGCATCACATGATCGTTCTAGCTGAAAATCGAAAGCCGGTAGCGTGCTGTATTTGAGTGTACTTCGTAATACAACGGAAGTCAAGCTGTTAGCCAGTTTTCTACCTGTAACTAAGCTTGACAGCTCGACACTGCGTTGCTTAGATCCGAATTTCACTACAGTACTTTTGCCTGCAAGAAACCGATAAAACGAAAATGAAATTTCGGTATTGTCCCAGCCCGTTTTAGAACATGGTTTCGGAGACTCAGAGTTATCCATCGCGAAAGAGCGTCGTTCCATTAATGTTACCAAGAACACCAACTTATCCATTTTGTTCGCTGATGGTCCCATAATGAAAATCACTGGCAAAAATTGCGGAGAGTGAAAAGATAGCCACAATGATATTGCTGACGAATCCCAGAATGCTGTGAGCCATGAACAAATGATCCGGTGGCTCAGACGATGCTTGGGAATGTGCTCGGGCGAGAAATGCCGTCTTGCTTCGCCAGCTTCGGTAGGCTGATCTACAGAAACATGATAAGTACCTCGAGACATCCGACTGCTCCGTTCAGCATTGAACGTTTGACCGAAAGCAGGACAAAACCAAACAAAAACAATAGTATTACCAAAACGTACACCGTTTCAGATTACGAGCGGTCGACTTAGAGCAAACCGAAATAACGAAACTACTAGAAACTTAGGACCGACTGAAGCAGGGTATAACATTAGTAATGATAAAATCTGGCTGCCTTGCTCCGTTACTAAACGAGAGGCCTGGAGCAGCGGGATATGAAGTAACCCGAAAGTCCCCGAATCCACTACGTCTTTCATCTGTTCCGCTGACTATCGGACGATTGACAGCAAGCAGGACAAAGAATAGTGACAACAAATGAATCGTTTGCTGCAGCTCGGCAGTAGATCTAAAACATGTTCGCCGTATAATTAAAAATATCGTGAAATTTATTCCTTTCATAATGACAACGCTGGCGCATAAGACACTACAGTTTTTGACACGCTAATTATTAAAACACCCAATTTCATCTCGTTCATTTACCCGCGCCTTAACATTTGGCAACGCGCCCAAAACTGCGGCGGCATTGCCTTTAACAATAGCGACAGAAAAACGTTGTTTCAAAAATGATCCAGAGCGTGGGTCACCCGATTTCTCGAAAAGTTTACGACCTAAAAACTTAAACAGCTCCTTCGTCGATGCACTAAGAACACCCAAGGTTTCGCACGCGACAGGATAGAATTTGTACTGGTTTGACAGTGAGGTGTAGTGTAATCGCTTCCGGTCATCTGCACGCTGCGCTGCCCATCCCGCTTTCCTTCCTGAGTGTTCTACATACGAAGACGCAACTGTACACGAACATGTGGCATCCCATACAATATACTGGCCGTTTACAACAGGCACCAAAGTCCCACCATCTGGTCTTTTTCCATCATTTCTGGCCAGACCGTTAGGTTCTAACTGACACGGATATCCTGCTGACTTGAACGCTGTTTCCACAATCTTGTTCATCTCGCAGTGACGTGGCCAAGTTCCTTTGTTGGTTGCACAGGACAGACCATGATGTCCGAGTT
This sequence comes from Paramacrobiotus richtersi, assembly GCA_034698045.1. Classification (NCBI taxonomy): domain Eukaryota; kingdom Metazoa; phylum Tardigrada; class Eutardigrada; order Parachela; family Macrobiotidae; genus Paramacrobiotus; species Paramacrobiotus richtersi. The sequence continues at coordinate 13,917 of JAQGAU010000491.1, forward strand.
CATCCACTCTTGTACTACAGCTTGCACATTTATGGGGTCTCCCAGTATTTGCCCCAAACCGAAGAGCAACGCCAATCCGCAACTGCTCGTCATTCAAAAAATTCCCCAGTGATACCGCCGGCAGTGCGTTCAACCATGCGCCAGATTCACGTTCAGATGCCGCCAACAAGACTGCCTTGTTCACTTTGTTTTCCGACATGGACATTCGAACTTTGGAATAGTTCAGCTCTATGACTGGTGCGTCCCACGCTGACTGCATCTTTCGATTGGTTTCTTCCGGAGCCTCACAACTGTATCGTTCAGTCCGCAGCCTGATGTTTTCATACTGGCTCCAGAGCATGTTCATCTCTTGTGGAACTGTGAAATAGTTCAATCATGGCGCTTTAAGATGACTGGCCTGTGGATCATTCACAAACCGTACTCTGATGCGTACACGTAGACGCACGTGTCACTAGCTGCCGCTACAGGTCAAGGTCGTCTAACACTCCTGCTGTCAAGTGATACACGGAGCATGACGGAAAGTTGTGTTAGCAACTTGCTTATCAGCGATCATGCGATACATAAGCGGGTGATTCCCCAACGTTACACAACTGCACACAAAATTTACGAAAGCGTTAAGTCATCGAAGAAGCTGATGGACAATCGTGTCGCACGGGATTTTAAATACGATCAGATGTGCACGTACCGTACTATATCTGAAATCAGAAGTTATTTAACCGGTTCGGGTCAGCATCGATGGCACACGAATAACACGAAGAACAAAACGCCCAGCCGTTTCTGTAATACAAAACCATTCTGCGTGTGATTGAATTATGTAAGGTAATGTGATTCGTCGTAACACACAAGTGCAAAAATAAGATCACTAGAACCGCTGTTCGGCAGTTAAGAAAAATACCGCAATAGGTTTGAATTCCGTTTGGAATCAGCTAGTATATTCAAAGAGTAACGTATATTCAAATTAATCATCATTCTTCGATCTTCTTTGCGTCCACACAGTCGCTTAATTAACTCTAGTCCGGGTAGCTATGGATAACACAGTATGGTACTGTGCGCTGTTCCGCTTGCAGGTACAGTACAATTCCGGATTGCAATCAGACGTGCTTACCTTCAGTTTTCGCTCTCATTGACACTTCGGTTTTAAACGTCATTGTTATTCCAGATTCTGGTTACGGTGTTCAGCGGCTGCTTAGCGAAATCTAATCTCAATGATCCATCAACCAGTCTACATGGGCGCCATCTGGGAAAGTACGACTACGGCGGACCATATCGGCCGTCTTCGGGGCAGTGAGGTACGGAAAACGCTGTTACCAGATGACATTCGACTATTCACATCACATCAAAATTCCGCATCGATCTGCATAGCTCCATCGTACAAGGATCGTTTTGGTTTTAAAGCCCGAGCAGCCAGAACACACGGTCCAGATCCGGACGATTCGGGGTTGTCTGATTATCCTACCGGCCGTTACGGCAGTCCTATGATTCGTCCAGACGCTCGTATGATAGAAACGATAACTATACGCCCGAAAGGGGCTCGTACAGAAACAGGTACAACCCATACAGTCAGAACCATAACCGAGATTACGGGCGGGAATGGCAGAGCAGCACATACGATGGTTGCCCCTGTGATTAGCGCGCCCGGTGTGCCAGATGCAACGACCACAGTCGGTAAATGTTCACCCAAAGTTCTTGTTTCGCTCAGATTCGCTGTATTTTGACAAGCTGCTCCTGGTTCTCCAAATATTTCTCCAAATCAGATTCTCTAGACCGCTGTGTTATACCAACTTACGCATTAATATTAATTGAGAATTCGTAACGGCTCGCCAATTATACTGGTAAGAAAACAAGACTGCTCCAAATAGTACGGTAGTAGCGATTTAAAAATAGGGCGTGGTTTACATGTAGGTGCGCACTAGGTTATTTACCTTGCGTGACATTCGTTCTGATAAAATTGTTTATGTTGAAACAAGTGGTACCTATTGTTACGTAGCAGCAATATGACTAGCAGTGACCGGCTAACAGAAACGTACTTAAGTATTTAGGGGGTGAAATTTTTGAGAAGTCTGGCGAGGCGCGGTCTGGTGCGGTTTTGAAACAACGTTTTTCTGTTGCTATTGTGAGGGGAAACGAGGCGTCAGTATTGGATACACTGCCACGTACTAAGACACTTATGAAAGATAAGAATGGTATTGGTGTTTTTGGTTTTAGTTTTAAACAGTAATGTTCCTACCGTAGTAATCTTTAGCGCCAACAATGTCATATCACCTTACCATTGAAGTTTAGAAATGTACTTACATATTTCCATGGCTGGCACTCATTTGTACTCCATACTGATAAAATATCACATACTAGAACTGCTCTGGTCTGCTTTTTTCAGCACCCCCGGTAACTTGCGCTCCGTGTACCTGTCCGACAAAGACGCCTGCAACTCTCCCAAAGCGGAAGCATAGTAAGACCATAACACTTCCTTGTAATTATTCGAAATTCTTTTTGAGTCTCAATCCAAACAGTTTAGCGAAACTGTAACTGCCAATTAAGTATCCAACCAGTTTTGCAGTTTCTAGCCACACACAGTTAATGACCAGTTCCCTTCAGACACTTAGCAGTTCCATACTATAATGGCCTTAACAATTGCGCGATTTTGGCCATATTTGAATGTTGTCAGTAAATAGTATTGTTCGAATAAGTATCATGCAATTTCTTATTTCCCAACAGTTCGACCATTGTCATCGTTCACTGCATTTTCTGTGATTCTGTTTCGTGCTTCACCGGGCGATTAAAAACTCTTTTGTATGAGCACATACGGACAGGCGACAGCTACTCACCATAATGCCCAACAGAGTGTCTGAAGTTTCTTTTCATTCTTGGGCTGCTTTTGCCCACGCTGACCAATGGTCAGTGACCATAGTCGTGGTCTGCATGAGCATTCCTGCCTGCACAAATGCCAGTCTGCGACTGTGGCGATTCAGAAATCAGCAACCTGGAAGAGGCTAGAGGCTAGGTAGTTATAGTTGTACTCGAATCAGCCAATAAATGCCGTCCCAGGATGTCCATCCCGGCAAAAATGTCTCCCTGCTAAACCGCACTGTCCCCGTTCCGCTGAGTCGGTGTCATTACAGTTTTTCTTCTGGCAGCAATAAGTCCCCGGGAACAAAAACCGTAGGTCGCAGGAAGTTTTACAAAAAACGAAGCGCTTTCAAGCGCGGAACCGGGAAATTCAACGCACAGTCATCGGCTGCAGCCGGGCGAACACCCTGATTCCCGCTCAGTAGAACGCACCGCTGTTATCGAGTGTGAAGATTGTCGGGTGTTAAGTGAGAAAAAATTCTTCTGACCGTATCGCCTTTGCGGTTGTCTGCTTACATGTTCAAGCTTTGCTGCCCGCTAAATTCCCGCATCAAGGTTATTGTCTGTGATTATTTCCAATCAACCTACATAAAGTCGAGTAATATTTATTGGGATTTGCCGTAGCTACACCAACGCCGACGACCACAGCTGCACCCGATACTCGATGTGGAAACGGTGGTGCCGTGCTGGCCAAGAAGGAGGGTGCAGTATCCCAGGGTATGTGCTATGCTCCTTATAGCAGTGTACACTATGAGAGATGTACTTAATACCAGGCTGAACAGCATTATCTCGCTGTTCCAACAACAAGACATCCAGTATTGGGTATTCGACTTTTTTTTCTCAGAACTTCACCCGGTAACAAAGAAACTTCATGCGCTATTTGTAATTGCAGCATTCCTGGTTCTGCCTTCAATAAGTTAACAGCCTTGTACCTTCAGGTTTTCAATGCAAAGCATAAAACGGTACAGGCTAGCATGTTCACAGACGGCTTGTAATGAAGCGATTTGTAATTTCTAGGTATCAAATGCGAAGTTATGCGGATTGGGCAAACAATAGATTCCACCGCGGCACCTTCTGCCGCAGACGGGATGATCAGCGGCATTTTAACATATATCTGTCCCGGGGGTAGTTTTCAGGTAATTCTGTGCATGATTTTTGTAGCAAGATAATTGCAACGCACACCATAACGCAGTGGCGCGAGCGAGTCTGACTACAAATTTGTTTCAGGTCAATATCGACCACATATTCCCTGATGTGGTAAGACGTAAGAACCAAGTGCATGACCACCGACCAGTTCACTTCAGACAGCTAACAGTATCGACATCGTAGTGGTTTTAATAAATGTGCGATATGGCGATTATTTGCATGTTGTCACTAAACATCACAGCAGTGTTTTAAATAAGAGTATCACGAAATTTCTCAATAATTTCCAAATAGTCATCGTTTCAAGACAGTATTTTTACGATTGTGTTTCGTGTTTCAACGTGCGAATGTCAGTCTTGCAATTTTTAGTGCCTATACATAGTGACTGTTATGGGGATGCAACATATTTAGAATCTCTTATAATTACAAGAGCGTGAACTCGTACAGACCGAGGCCTGCCGACCAGCTGTAACGTGTACACTTTCAGTTTATGTACTCATCGATGGCTTTGCAGACATGCAGCGAAGCTTTCATGAACATTTACTCCGCATTCTACTGCAGCGCGCAGACCACCCCCAAACAGTTCTTGATTCCGGCGCCTTTTTTTGTAGGTCTGCACTCACTCTGCTGCACATAGAGCACGGCGATACTACTGCAAAGTATTTCAAGTAACCAAGGCATAACTATAGCCGTCTTCTAACCTATAATTATCGGCATGCTTCTGCGACAGCTATGACAGTGGGCCTATTTGTATTGCAGTCTGCATCCTACTTCTTAGCACTTGGTGTTACCGGCACTGGAGGATACTCATTTACGGTTACCTGTATTCCACAATAGTGCAATCGTTTCATGGTGCCTGTCTACCCGCGTATAGTCAGCCGCGTTCGCCCTGGTGTGTCGCCGGCAGTGTTCCTTAATTAATAGGGACACACAATCCCTGTTCTACCCTACTTCCGGTTGTCCGTACAGTGTGCTTGTGGTATGGGTGTGTGCGTCCTAGTGTTAAAGATTGTTATGTTGGTGGCTATGGCCTGTAGTATTTTGTAAACATCCGAATGGTTTTCGCCCAATGCAGACGTTTTACCGAAAACTAACCAGGGAAACAAGCGCACATCTGTCAAAGACTTTACATAGGTGGACGAGCGAAAAGATAACTAATGGATTTTCGTCATATTTCGCAATCGTTATATTCAGCTGCGCAAAAAATATGATCGATACGCGCGAGGCGCAAGCCAAATCTTATCTTCCTGTAGTTTGTGCAGTCATGTTTCCTCAAAGAGTACAAAAGACGTTTCGATAACGGTATTTTCTAATGATGGGATTCGTCCATCAAGCCCTGCAAAGAACCAGGTGGCTTGCGAAGAAAGTAACGCCGTTGGCACCAGTCACACGTGGTACTAATCAATACTTTTTCTGGTGTTGCAAATGCAATATGTATTTCGGTTCGTTGAAAGTGCTTAGCATGTTACTAAGGAGACGATTTTAGCCCCCAGGGAGTTTCAGTAACTCCCGAACAGTTCCACCTTAATTTTTTTTTGAGTTCATATTTGGATTCAGTGAATTGTTTTACGTCGAATGATCGAAGGGTTTTTTGAATTTTTAGTTCGTCACGAGGGGGCCTCCAGGGGCAAAATTCTAATAACTCCTGCACCATTTGTTCCCTTCGAGTTTCGACTTCAGATTCGTGATCAGCGACCCCGATTTACACAAAAAATCTGTCTGAAAACTTCAGAAATCAAAGAAACAGTTTTACCCCCTTGGTGGAATGTTGCCTTATCCCCCGGGCGGGTTTCTTTAACGGTTTTACCTTGCGGTAATTACACAGTAGCTGCTTTGCAGATTTTGTCGCCAATCAACCAAGAGCATGCCGCCACAGTGGGCCCGGCCACAACGCCTGCACCGTGGACAGTACGTTCACGCAGATCGCCCTCATTCCCATGGTCCTCCACTCGATCATTTACATCATCGTCTGGGACGAGGTCTCGGCCTTTTTCTACAGCTCCTGGTCCAACAAACACCGGCGTGATCGCCGCCCTCCGGACATCTTCGGCTCCCCTTTCGTCGACGAACCTTCTGCACGGGTCCAGCTGTCCCGTGCCCTGTGCGACAACGACTCCAGCGTTCCGTCGACCGTGGGGCGTCGCTCTTCGGTCAAACGCAACGTCTGCTTCGATATCGAGCACACCAGCCGGCCGCGCTTCTTCTTCCCTGATCTCTGGCCGGAAAGGGCGGGAAAGTGGCTCAACGCAAACCGACACGCTACTGGAAACGGTACTCGTGTAGTAGCGAGCCCCTCTCGTTGTTCTCGTCGTCCTCGTCGGGCTCGATCAACCACATGCACCAGATTGCGACTGTACCGTTGCCGGATGCCGTGTATAAACGCGAGAGGATCGTCCGGAGGAGCTCAGCCTTCAGGTCCTCGTCCAATGTGTCCAGCTGTACGCCAACGAATTCCTCGGGGAGGGAGTGTGCGCAGACGGTGATAACGGCCGTCGATGCTGTTCTTTCTGAAATTTAGTTGTTGTTACTTTGCTGTGTGGTTCAGAGAGCTGTGTAATATGGAGCAACTGTCTATGCAATGTTAAACTCAGCAATTATCGAAGTTTTGCCGATTCTCGAACAGCTTTCAAAGTTTACATACGATTGGATTTGGTGTATAAGCTGTTTACTGTTACACGAAAGATGCTTTCATACTGGCTCAAGATTATGTTGCGTGTGCCGTGGAGTTCTGTAATAGCTCAGTCGTTCCGCTCTCAGTCGCTCTGCGCGATAACTGTCCTGTGTAACATTGACGAGCCGTACTCTGTTATGTGCGTGAACGCACGTGTCACTGTCGCTACAGGTCAAGGTCGTCTAACAGTCAACTAATAGACGGAATGTAGCCGGACTATTAGTTATAGCCGCGTTAGCAGATTGTTTATCATCGATCATGGGCAACATAAGCGGATGACAGTTATATCTGAAGTTATCCCACCGGTTCGGCTCAGCGTCGATGGAACTCGGATAACTTAAAGAACAACGTTGCCCAATCTTTTTTTGCATTCACAATTCTGCGTGTGTGTAACGGAATTATGTAAACTACTGAATTTCTGCGTCGTAATACACCATACAAGATCATGGGAACCGCTGTTCGGAACTGAAGGAAATTGCGGCAACAGAAGTGAATTCTGCTTGGAATTATTTAGTAACTCGCTAAGTGTGACATTATACCAAATTAAATATTATATTCCGATCTTCTTTGCGTCTACATAGCCCGCTAATTAATGCTAGTCTGGGTAACTATGGATAACTCAGTATGGTACTGTGCGCTGTTCCGCTTGCAGGTACAACTCCGGTCAGACGTACCGCTACAACCGTTAGTTTTCATTTTCCTTGACAGTGCGGTCTTAAACGTCATTTTTCTTCCAGATTCTGGTTACGGTGCTCTGCGGCTTTTTCGCCCAACATAACCTCAACGATCTAGCAACAAGCCTACACGGGAGCCAACTGGGCAATTACGACTACGGCGGAACATATCGGCCGCCTTCGGGGCATTCAGGTACGGAAAACGCAAATGGAGTGAGTTTGACCATTCTTATATCAAAATTCACATCCCTTCCTAGCTCCGTCGTATCAAAGTCGTATTAGTTTCAAAGCTCGAGCAGCCAGGACATATGGTCCAGATCCGGACGATTCCGATGTATCTGAGTATCGTGCCGACCGTTGCGGGCAGTCCTATGATTCGTCGAGACGCTCGTATGACAGAAACGATAACTACGCCGATAATTACATGCGCGAAAGGGACTCGTATAAAAGAAAAGACAACCCAGCCGGAACCAATATTACGATTACGGGCGGGAATGGCAAAGCCGTACATATGCTGATTGCACCTGTGCTGACCCCGGTGCGCCATACGCAACGACTACAGCCGGTAAGTTGTGACCGAATGTTTCTGTTTCGCTTCTAGTATATTAAGTTTCGCGTTTCTCTTGAAATATTATTGTGCTCACTTTTAAATCTGTTGTATCGTGTCACAAAACTCGGATCGCACGAGGTGATATTTACCTTACCTGGTTCGTTAATCGTTCTGACAAACTGTTTACCTTGAAATAAGTGGTACTTATTATTACGAAACAGTTGCATGACTGTCAGGGATAGGTTAACAGAAATGTACCATTGCAATAGCTGTCATTCATTTGTACTACATATTGCTATGCCACTATTGCAAACTACAGTAATTCTAGTAATACTACAGTAATACTACAGTAATACTACTGTAATCCTAGTCCGATTTTTTCAGCACCCCCGGCAACCTGCGCTCCTTGTACTTGTCCGACAAAGACGACTGCACCTTGCCCCAAACGAAAACATAGTAAGCCCATGACACTACGTAATTATTACATCTTTAATGGCATAAAAGCATCACTCGAGCGACAAGAAAATGAAATGACAAGAGTCACATGAAAAACAACCAAAAGCTAGTACAACTACGTAATTATGTAATTATTCAAAATTTTCTTTGAGTCTGAAGTAGCTCACAATTTTTGTACCTTTTGGCAACATACAATGGTTACAGATTGCCCATGTTAGACCACCTAATAACATAGGTCGTAAAGCTCAAAATTATTGGTTCCAAACGCTGACTCTCCATGCATGTACAATGTGGGCGGTTTCCAAATGTTCACTGGCAGCGTAATACTCGCATCGCGACGCGGTTCTCCAAGGGGCGGACAGTAGCCGCCGATTTTTTTTTCTGTCGTAGGGCTTATAGGTTTCCATGTTCTGCGGTTATTACAATCAGTTCATGACATTCAACAAATGAGTCATTGCCATTAAAGATGCCGCGAACACACTTCCTTTCTGCAATTCAGAATACTAATATTCTGACGTGTTTGCCTTAACCCACTTTTTGCAGGACACCGGGCAACGTGCGCCCCTTGTATGTGTACAGAAACACCACCTGTCAGTTGCACTGCACGTAAGTCGAACATGTCAGAGCGATACGGTACTTTCTTATAATAAAGCTCATTTTTAATTTAACGATTCCTTCTGTGACGCTTTCTTTTACTTTTGGACAATTTTGGAGAATTTGAGTTATTACTGGCAGAGCTCACTAGATATAACCACAGTTCCTCGGTTAATTTTCAGACTACAGACATATTATTTTGAAACGCAGTCTGTTATAAGAGTAAGGAATGCAAGGTTTTAAGGGTTTCACCGCTTTTCCAGCGTTTGAGAAACTCTGGTTACGGATGGACCGTCTTTGTATTGAAAATAAACTTGTCGCCCAACTGGCTCACAAAATTTTTGAAAAAAGTTGTAATTGGTGCGTGCCGAGCGCTACATATTGGAAGTTAAGACGACAGCTAGCAGCCGGAAGTGGGTCGGGAAGAAGTTGTTTTTTGCATCTGCTATGTGGCAGATAATCGCCCGTATAGTTTGTCTGCATGGGCAAAACAATCAGCTACTAGGCTGTGGAGTAATAATAATAATGCTTTATTGTCTTTCCGCATCGGGACATGGTCCGGAGTGAAAAGCGTAGCTGAAGCAATTGTTCACACAGTGCGCTCTTATATCGAGACACCACGGAAGGATGTTTGGATCATGGTAAAGTTAGCTTTTTAAAACGCGTTCAACACACTGCGCAGAGATGTCCTGTTGAAAACGTTGAAGAAAAACTGCCTGCCTACTACAATTATTTCTGGTAGTCTTATCGGCACATCTCACATCTGGTTTGCGGGACCGAAGTACTGTCATCGGCATCCGGAATTCGTCAGGGCGATCCACTGGGCCCGCTTATCTACAGTCTTGCTACGCTGCCTCTTTTCGACAACCACGAATGCGATCTTTTGCTCGGTTATTTGGACGAAATTACCATGTAGGGGGATGTAGAGAAAGTTATTGCGGCAATAAAGACCATTGAAGAACGAGCGCTAACGACGCGTTTGGAACTTAATCTTGGAAAGTGTAAGCTCTTTGTGTTTGGGGACGGCCAGGTTGCCCGTGATCAAGCAGTTCAGAGTGTCCGTGAGGTGTGGCCGGAAATGCTCACTCCAGGGGATGAAGACATGTTCGTATTGGGTGGGCCTCTGACTTACCTTGCTGGGGAAAAATTTCTCCGTGAAAAAATCGCTCAACTGAAGGTGTTCATTAGTCGACTGAAGGTTTTACCGGTGCATTATTCATTGTACCTACTGAAGAACTGTCTTTATGTTCCTAAGATATTATACGGACTGGGCACGTGAACGTGTTTTGAACACCCAAACTTATTGTTGGAGTTGGAGGATGCACTGCGTCTGGGTCTACAAGCAATCACCAACGTCAGTGTGATTTGTGAATGGTACCAGCTGGGATCAGTTGACTCTTCCTGTCAGACATGGAGGACTGGGGATACGCAGTACGGAAGCACCAGCTGTACCCGCCTTTTTGGCGTCGGTGCATTCCGTACTACCGCTTGTCTCTCGGTTTTACCCGGTCTATAGTGAGCGTGAGGTCGGTAGTGTTGATCCAGTGGTAGAACGTTGAATCCGTGCCACGTATTGCGAACCGCCAAATGCATGCCGTCGGAAATTTCAGTGGGCATGGGATGTACCAATGATTGACCAGAAGGTTTCGTGAGGAGATGGGAAAGTGATTGCTTGGGACTCGGCTTTTTCGAATACCGTTGCGGGCTCGTACTTGGACGGAAATGCAAGAAAGACTGGGTATGCTGCGCAGCTTGCTGAAAACAAGAAACGCCGCCATTATGGGTTTTGGGTCAGCTTGGCATTATTTTTTATCCGTTAGCAGTTGAGACATTAGGTACTTTTGGCTCCCCTTTTATGGAAATGATGTAGTTCCTGGGTAGAAAGATTCGCGAGTTGACTGGGGAGTCACGGTCTACAGCTCTTGTTGAGCAACGTTTCAGTTTGGCTGTTGCTAAGGGTAATGCTGCTGCAGTTTTGGGAACTCTTCCTGTTATGACTAGGACGCGTGGAGATAACGAGTTTGGTTGTTGTTTTAATGCTTAAATTTGTGGAAATTTTTGGTGATCCCAGCGCAAGCACCGCTATTTTGTCAATGGTTTTTGCCTAATAAAACAGACTACAATCAGCTACACAATTATGTGCCGGGATCCTCGCTGGCCCCTTCGTCCACTGAGCTATTCATCAGACAAAAAAAATTTTGGAAGGCAATTCTGAATGAGAAAGTTTTTCCGATTTGAGCTTGCGAAACGACAATCGACGTCTTTTCGTCCAGAAAGCCTATCTACCGAAACAAAGCTAGAGGAATCTCAAAAATGATTAAATAAATAGAAAAAAACACTTTTCAAAGTGGTAGCATGCAGACAAACTATACGGCCGATTATCTGACACATAGTAGATGCAAAAAAGACTTCTTCCCGACCCACCTTGGGTTACTAGCTGTCGTCTGAACTTCTCCTTATGCAGGTACTTTCATTGTGACCCAAAGCAAGCAATTTTCAAAATTATTTTGAACACGCTTAACAACAGATGTATATTAGGCGTTCTAAGCAGAGACTGGCCTATCATTAATAATCTGGCCAAGAAAATCTACCAGGAAACCGGCGAAAAGCGATCGAATGAGTTCGGTTACAAACGCGTTAGCGCAGATTGCAACGCGCCAATGCGATGGCCATAATGGGCACAGTTTTTTCAGTGATTCGGCTTCGACGAGGGCCTTTTCTTAATTGACTTCATTTTCCGTTCTTTCTTACAATCGCGTGTTGCAATTGATATTAAATAACTATGCAAATGTAAGTCATTTAGTCGTGTTTTGCTTGTTATAACATATAACAAACAGTTATGAACAAAACGTTATAGCCTCCTCGTTCTCGAAGAAACCGTAAAGATTATTAAACTATTAATAAATAGGTTTGTTTGGCAATGTGATTGTCACACTCGATTGTCATACATTTTAGTTTCCTGTCCGCTTGTTTTTTTGCAAAAAAGGCTGCCATTATTTCCATCACAGTTAAGTAAATGTGAATAGCAAACACTGAATTTACCGTAGCGACACCAGTCCTGGGATGTGGAAATGGAGTTGTCGTGCTGAACCCTGAAACTGGACTTGTGGAGAATTCAGGTAAGTTACCCAAAGCGTCATAGTCGACAAATGTAAGGCGTAGTCCAGTACGTTGTCCAAAATATACTGATCATTGGACAATTTTAACTTTGTTGCATGTTCGATTGGCGCGTAGTTATGACTTTTCCAAGCCATCCACGGCCACCGATAACATGCTGTTATATGAAGTATGTTTGGTAATTGGTATGAAGCGGAACTCCGCATAAATGCACATCCTACAAAAAAAGCGCATTCCGACTTGAGTGGCAGAAACCAAGAAACGTGCGTCAGTAGTTCTAAGTTTCTCCGATTCGCTTCTTGAGCAAAATCTTTCTGATTACTGTTAGCTTATATCCTTTCAGCACTGCTTTATTTACCGGTACTGCTTCCCAGGTTACGGGTACGCCATGTCGCTTTATTTCTTCATTGAATGTTTATTTTGTACTTCGTCTCTCAACTGAAGTCTTGCGTCGCGGTCGTTCACAAAGTTTTCAGCTCGGCTACTCACTTTAAATTCTCACTTTAAGTTTTAAGATCAGGATTCTTGGTTTGAATTTTCCTTTGTAATTTGTGATGCTGCTGTTTATTATACTAAATAGGATACGCGCGAAAGAACTCTGGCGTGTAACAAATCGTGTGGTCTCGACTCTCGCGCGCAGTAAGTTCATTACGCTCGAGATCTTCTATGCGACGTGGAAAGACTGCGAAGTTACCAGGCACGATAACTATAGTGCAGCTTTCTATTTTGCTTTCTGACTTCACCCTGTTGGTTTCTTAGTTGAGCTCATTGGCGCACCTTCTCAGTTTAACGTCTTAGTTTCATTGCTTTGTTTCTTTGTTTCCTGGTTTCTTTCGGGTTTCTTCCTGGTTTTTCTCAGTTTCTTCATGGTTCTTAGTTTAGATTCTTATGTTTGGTTTCTTAGTTGACCTTCCTGGCTTATCAGTTTCATTTTGTAACTCGTTTCTTTGTTCCGTGACATAGCCTTTTGCGTTGCACTCGCACAACGCGTGGAATTTCTCTCGCGTTAGGCTGATTTACGATGCGCGTACTTGATTAGATGCGGGTGGGAAATTACCTCGTGCGTACAATTGACCTTAAGGCTATATTCTTCCCACGTCACAACGACTGGTGAAAACAGCGCAGCTGCGTACCCGTAAGGTTCTCAACAAGCTATGTTGTTGTTTATGATAACCAAAACTTCAATAAACAGTGTCCAGAAATCCGTTTGTG
>JAQGAU010000492.1:0-27131 GCA_034698045.1 Paramacrobiotus richtersi
CTCTGACTGTTCTCAATGCGCCACCTTATGTTGAGATCTGTGTGACTAATTTTGTCGCCATTAAAGTCAGCAACAACCTACCGATTTAAAAATGCTGGAATCGAATATCACATTTGGATATGGAAAGGATCAACTGCTGTCACAAGCATAAGTCACAATTTGGGACGAATTTCAGTCTCACACAAAGAAAACTTCACTGTAGCAGACAACATTTTGCGAAAACTGAAGTTTAAACCAAATATACCAGTTGGAGGAGTCATACTTATTGTAGCCGGCGACGCTAAGCAGATACCCCCGGTCGTACAATCCAGCGCTGAATATGACGTCTATCAGGCTACTATGTTTTCCTTGGATTTGTGGTCCTTCCTCATTCGAAGTATTTACTTCAACAGCGCCAATGCGACAATCATTAGATCCTGAATTTGCTGAGCTACTGGAAAAGATTGGGAACAAAAATTATCCTACAGATAAAAATGGGCGCATAATCCTTACAGATTTTGCGGTAACTGTTTATCCAACTGAGCTGAAAGACTTCACAGAAACTTCTCATACGCAGCACATTTTCCAACCTGCCAGCACCGGTCTTCTTTCCATAAAAAACGACGTCGTTGATTATTTTAATGGACTCATACCAGATCGCATGCCTGGAGAATTCTATGACTTTTACAGTGCAGACATACCACAAACAGAGATGTACACTGGTAAGTCATCTAGCTGCAGTTTTTCCCAGCAGATGCTCAGCTTTAATTACCCCCTTTTGTAGACCTCGACGAATCCTTCTGCCACAGTAGAAATTTGCCAAATTTCCCACCATATATCCTCAGGCTGAAAATTGGTTGCGAATGCTATATCACCAGAAATTTATCACCTGAAGACGGGTTCTTGATTAACTCAACGGTTGAAATTCTTCAGATTGGGCGTTTCCGGATCTCAGTTCGGTTATCATCGACGCGAAAAGTTTACCATATACCCCGCATTTGTTTCGCAATGAACATCCACAAAAAAAGTTGACCTTTGTACGGAAACAATTCTCCTTGCGACCGTTATATGCCAAGACAATTAACCGATCACAAGGGTCAACACTGTTGAAATGCGCACCCGATTTAAGGACCGAGCCTTTCGCACACGAACAACTGTATGTCGCCCTAAGCCGAGTGCAAAAAAGAACTGACTTGCTTGTTTTTAGTGACTCCCGAAATGATGCTTTCCGGTAATTTATTTAAGGTTATAAACGTTGTGTACAAGAAGCTACTGTTATAATAAACAGTAAATAACGTGCAATCCCTGATCATGATTTCTGTTTTTTTCTACTTCTTCTGGTTCATGAGCAAGCAAACGAAATCATGTTTTGGTCTCGCACAAATTACTCAGTAACCTACCAATATTATTGGTTGCTGATGCTAAGCTCATACTTCGTGTTCTAAGCCAAAGTTATAGAACATTTTAGTTAAGACATGTTCTAAAACTTTTAGGGCAAAACATTCCTATAAAACTTTCGTACTGAAAACAAATGTTTCAGAGCGAATCTTAATTCAGTTTTATTTGGATCCGTGGTCATACTGATCAAACGCTCCTAGTAATAACTCCACCCGTACGCCAGATCTACCAATAGTAGATACAGTACTGTACGTTACAATACCGGCATGGGAAAATCAAGCTGGATCAAATAAATCTGAATTTAGGTTAAAAATACGAATACGGGAAATTATTTTGATGCAAATTGATAAGCCAGTAGTTCTTCTAGCTAGGTAGTAGCTAGCAAATAATTCTTCTTGTGCTATTTCCCGCCGAAATTGGCCACGAAAAACATTCCTTTTTTGAGTTCTTGGCCTAAAATTAGCTAACTAAAACCAAAAAGTAGGTTTTAGCCGCTGTTAACGTTTTGCGATGTTGTGGAATATATGGCAGGTCAAATGCAATTTATCGATGGAACTTGAAATATAATTCACCGTATCTATATAAAAGCTGGTAACTGCGCAACATAATTCTTATTTTTTTAGGGTTCAGTATAGCAAATTTAATTACATCGTTAATTAACGATGTTGAAAATTCACTTGTGATAATTACGAAAAGTGAGAAACTGGCAGTTTATTCATCGGTGTACAAGTACCCATCCCTATGATGATAATAATTATTGTAACCGAATCACTATATTTTCTGTTTTCCTTTAAATTACGATCTTGTGAGCATCCGGCAGCACTGTGATTGGTCAAACTGCTAAAACATGTTCTAAGAGAAAGGAAAGCCCCTCCCTACTAAAACATGTTTCATTTCGTCTTAAAACATGCTTTAATGAAAATGTTTTATTTGTGTTCATACTTTTTTTGTTTTAAGGACGTAATGCTAAAACAAGGAGCGCTCATACTTTATAAAACATTTTTCGCTTAAAACTGTTTTATTTCCTTAAAACATGGAATATGAGCTTAGCATAAGAATGGACATAACATAGCTCTAAGCCAAAAATTCCGATATAAACATCAATTTACACATTTACAACAGTTCCAGCGAACCCAAGATGGTGTCAGTCAGACTTTCAATGTTTAGCATAATGCAACATACGTACCGTTATATATAGCCAACATATCAAGGTCACATTTTTGTATAAATTTAGGTACTACCTTTGATTAATCTGTTTATTATATACCTCCAATGTTCATAAAGCGACTATTATTAATTCAAAAGAAATGTAGTTGATGACATTCTGGGTGTTTTGCTCCAAGGATGCCGTCTACTCCAAATTTGTTAAATTAATTCAAAATAAATCCATCCAAACAAATCCATAACATTGCATGTAAGTCATAATTATATTGCAGGTTATATAACTATCTGAATTAAAAATAGAACCAAAATTATAATCCTGTTCATTGGATAAACGGTATTTTGAGCTATATAGTTCAGTCACCAGACATCAGGTGCAGACTGTGCAGTCCCGGAACAAAAAAAAACTGCAGAAAAAGATGAACGGACACTGTTATCGGATAGCCCATAACGCAAAGCGGTTGACGTTTATTATGACGGTGTATTCTCATAAAGGTCAAACAAGTTATAGCTCGCATTATTACACTTTCATGACTGTGAATATTCCGCTCTAGATTTCTGAGTTTTTAATAAATTATAAATGTTAACGAAACCTGAACTGTACGACAAATGGATGTCGGTGTTTTCTCCAATTCTTCGATACCAGACCAGGAATTCCAAAACTGCACGATCCAGATAAAAGTACTTCAAATTGATACATAATTAAACTAACCCATGACCCAGCACACCTACATGATTTTACTTTCTAGAACTGTTAAATTAATCCCGCTTACACTTGCCTCACCTTATGGGATGGAATTGAAGATTTCTCCGTCAGGCTTACGGATGAACACCACTGTGCAAATCGGACCTCGATTTCGCCCAAGTTTCCTTTGAAAACGTTATTCACTTATCGTAAGAGCAGCTATACAAGTTAAATTGTTAATACTCAATTTCAAAAACACATATGCAGTTCAAACTAGACCTGATAACAGTCAGTACTCTGTATCCCAATTATATGAACACATGTTATTCAGTATAATCTTCAGTTCATTCCGCTTAACTTATAATTCACGTTCCCACTTAGCGACATCGCAAACGAATTATGTTACAACTACTTCGAGGTTTTTGTTGTTTCTGCCACATGCAGTGTACGTTAACGCTGTTTCCACCGCCCCGCTGCCGGTGCTGCCGAACCCCGCTGCCGGTGCTGCCGAACGTGCACTGCAGTATTGGTTATTTTTTGGCGCCACGGTGTTATTATGTTATATTTTTTGGTACACTATATACATTATGTATTGTTGTTTTCTGTTTCTTGTTATTTTGTTAATTCACTAGGTGAGTATACCTAGCTGTTCCACTGCCATTTCGATCGCTATGGCCCTGCTGGACAAACTGTGCCAGAGGCATAAAGTGTTGTTGTTGTTGTTGTTGTTGTTGCAGACGCAGTCGCTGAATGGCGAGACTGAAACAGTCTCACTATGGTCGCTGCTCAGTAAATCAGCGGCAGGGACTGGTAGAAACATGGTAACGTATAGTGTGAGTTGCAGAAACAACAAAAACCTCGAGGTATGTGTCGAACGTAACAAACTAGACTGGTTGATGGTTAGACTTTTAATCCACAATAAAGCAGCAGCGACTTTCACTAGCAGAATTGCGTCCCTTATATAGCGGTAACATCAAGAGAACATCAGGAATGATAACAGACTGAAAAGTCCCACGGGAACAAGTTAGAACAAAGAAGGGAATATTCTGTGACATGGCAAAATATGACAAGAATGTGAACATAGGGTTATTTCCCATGAACCTATTCAGGGGACAGAGCAATCTTGAAAACATGACTCATGCAATGTGCTCATTCTGATATCGTAATAACTCCCCTCTGAAGGAATCGCAGTCTCTGCGATTAAAATGACGACAAAAGTATATGGCAATCGAATAGACGATGTATAAAAGTTCAAGCAAAATTAATTAGCGTTTACGAAAACATTGAATCGTTCCAGTGGTCGTGGATTCGACCGGATGTTCATCCGTCCATTAACTCGTAAACGCTCGATGGTCAGCTTCAGCGTCGTCCACTGTTATCGGTAAATGCGTCTTCCCACTATAGCTACAGTCTGATTCGCAGTTGTTTTCATTATTCTTGCTATTTGGCTCCGAATACCCATTGTTAGGTTCGTCATTCGCGCGAACTGGGCTGGCATGCTTCATCATTTGCTTGCCCTTTTTCATGACACTGACCAATTTCTTCGAGTTGGACATTTTCGTAGCCTTTGCATTCGGGGCATTTGTTGCGTCGTATACAGGGATATAAATCTTGTCACCGTTCCTTTTGGTGCATTTCTCGATTTTGTCGAATTTCTCTCCGTGCGATCTTCCCACGGCATTCATGCGGCTATCATGGTTATCCTCGACGTTTTTAAGGTAATTCTTGCATGTTCCAGCCTTCGCATTTGTAACCCGCGTTTGCAGTTCCGTTCTGACGATAAACTGTTCCTTTTTCTGTGGATAGTTTCCGGTTCCCGTACAGTTTTGGCGCTGATATACTTTAACTGCTTGTCATGGTTGTTGACGGCTCCAGCTCGATCGCTCTTCCACTGATTTCGATCTGATCCGTTGTTCGGTATTTCTCGGCTTTTCACTACTTTTGAATATTGGTCCGGTATGAATCTTTGGATAAGTGTTCCATGATTTCCATTTCTTTTCCTCTTATTCTTCCCACAAACAACTAACGTGTGCGGTTCCATTCGTCCAAAGTGAACTTCAATATTTGTTGACCAGTGATGCTTATAGAGTTCATCCGGTAGAATTTCATTCATGTGTATGTCATAGACATTCCAATCCTGACGGGTTTTCCCATCCTCTTCATTAGTTGTCTCCCTCCGTTTGAGAATTGTTCAAGCTTTTATATGGTTTCGTTTGCGCATCCTCCCGAAAGTCGAAGCCATCCATCTTTTATTGCTGGTTCCGGGTTGCAGTCCACTCCAACAAGTGTTAGTAATGCGAACGTTGTGACTGCCAAAAAAGGTAGCTCGGTCATCCAGTTTCTGTTGTTTCCCATGGATTTCTTTGTTTTGTTAGGCTTGTTTTTCTCTTTCGACTTGTTCTTGCCTCTTGGTTTGGCAGCTCTGATTTTTGGACATGTTGGTACGGCTAATCTCGTTTACGACCACGACATTTGTTCTTCTCCCGGGTTTCTATTGCTCCCATTGCTTCCTTCAACCGCTGAATTCTCGTTCTGAAGCATATACATGTTTGCGGCGTGGTCCTCATTTGCAGCGGCTTTGGTCCACTCTCTGGTATTTGGCTCAACGTGGTCTGCTTATGGCAAGTAGTGAGTTTCCACGGAAGTTTCTGACAATCACGGCTGCTATTTCCGATGCCAAGAATTCAATGTCATCATCCGCTATTTCAACCTTGTTAACTACTGACTGACTTTTCTTCTCAGTCTTTCCTCCTTTTACTGGAAACAATTGTTGCGCTGATTCCAAAATCTCAACCGGTCTCTTTTTTCCCATTACCTTTATTTGCTTAGCCATGTTCTGATCTGCCATTCCTCTCAAAACAAAAAAGGCTTTTTCTTTTTCTTTCATATCAGTATTGATGCACAAATCTAAAACTTCAAAAAAGTACATTCGAAAATCTTCGTCTGGATCTTGATATCGTTTTAACAGTGTCTCTAATGCAAAATCTTTCGTTCTTAATTTCGCAAAAAGATTCCGGAATTGCTTTCTCAAGTCTGTTCAGTTCTTTTTCACTGCATCATCTAGACCTTTAAACCATTTTCTTGCGGTGTTCGCTAAAACATCTGGAAACCTATCTGCCTTTTTAGCATCATCCCGGTCATCGCTTTCTGCGCACCTTTCGAAAGAGTCCAACCATTGCTCCGCATCTTCGTGTGCGGATGTTGAGAACGGTGTCGGTAGTTTGACTTTTGGACCCTCCAATGGGGCACCGAAAATTTACTTACTAGGGTGACATGCGGTTTGGCCATTTTGACTAAAGCTATACAGCCTGTGACTGCTAAAAGACTACATGCCTGTCCAAATCCAAAACATACACCTTGATGCATGGCCCGACAAAACATTTTCTTGCAATTTGCCTTAGCTCAGCCATAGCTTGGGATCTACTTAGCTTGGCATACAACCGGTTTCAGCCAACAAGAGTACGAGCGTTTTCAAAGCCAACATCCAGGTTGATTCAGCGCAGTATTGAATTTCTAGTCTGTAAATCACCCTGATCACAATTATCAAAACTAAAACCTAAACTCGTCGTAATACGTCATGGATACAAAATTAAAATTGTTATTATTACTTGCCTCTTCTTCTGTAAGCTCTTCGATAACTTCTCTTACGGTAGTGTCAAAAGTCTCGGAATTATCCCCAGACCTTCTAGAAAGTTCGCTATCGTACTCAGAATTGTCGGTACCAGCTATAAATGCTGAGTCAAAAAATTGTCTGCTTCTGTATCACTCTCATCAGACTCTTTTCGTGTAACAAAATTACTAGTATAATTTATATTCTGCTTAACCGTATTGTTATCACCCGTACTTAATTTTTCGAAACTACTTCTTTCACAAATCTTATTTCTGTCGTCTTTTAAACCACTTGATGATGCCGGTTGGCTACTACCCGAGTATTTGCTCTTCTGTAGCTCTTTAGGTACTATTTTCGGCGGCTGCCGATTAAGTCTACCACTTTTAAAAATCTGAGATAGCCCACTACTATCAGGTCTATTCGGCGAAACACTTTTCCCTCAAACAGTTTTGCCCTTATTCGTCGCCACGTTTAACCTTCACTAACTAACCCATCTAAACAATTCAAATAGCAAAACTTTTACATTCACAAACTTACTTAAAGTTCACTGTCTAAATAAATCTTGTTTTTGTACGCGCACTATCAAAAATTCTGATTTCAGTATTTTCAGAACAACTGCTTTGAGTGCAAGAGTGCAGTTGATCAGGCTACACAACACCCACTTTTCGGATTCTTCCCCGGGGTTCTTTTCTCACTTGTACTGAAATCACTTACCGGTTACTTCAAACCGACTTCAAAAATATTTCTCAAAACTTTTCCGGTCTTTATAGGACACGCAAAAAAAGGGTCACTGCTTCCTCGGCTGGGCTCAGAACTAACCATTTTGGACTCGAACTTCCTCGCAGGGTCACTTTTCTACATCCTTCACGCCACTTGTTACAACTATGTGTCGAACGTAACAAACTAGACTAGTTGATGGTTAGACTTTTAACCCATACTAAGTCCGCAGCGACTTTCACTAGCAGAATTGCGTCCCTTATATAGCGATAACATCAAGAGAACATCAGGAATGATAACAGACTAAAAAGTCCCACGGGAACTGGTCAGCACAAAGAAGGGAATATTCTGTGATATGGGAAAATATGACAGGAATGTAAACATAGTCATTTCCTGTGAACCCATTTAGGGGACAGACTCTGTCCGACAGAGCAACCTTGAAAACATGACTCATACAATGTGCTTATTGTGATATCGTAACAATTACACACATGTTTATTGCAGAGATCGAACCGTTGTTAAGGGAATAAAGATAGTCAGAACTCCAACTCAATCGAACTCCACTTTCGCATTCCCACCAAGTACGTTTAAGCAAGTACAACCAGTGCAACGGAAGAAATGTTCAGCGCTGTTTCGTCTCCTCGGTACGGCGATTACAGGTAAAGCTCTAATCAAGGTACAGGTAGAGGCGATTATAAGTTAGCTATAATGTAGAAATTATCATTTTATCAGAACAAATTACCGTATGTACCATTTAATTTTCTTTATGCAAATCTGATGCATACATGTCCCTAAAGCTTATGCAAATGCGCTACAAGAAGGTTTGCAAATATTTTATGAGTTAGTTATCCTTATTAACATGTGCGTGTGATATAGGCAATAAAACCTGTAACATTAGCATCTCAAATATATAACAAGGTCTGGTAGCAAGCGAGAGCAACGAGGTGCATCTACAAAAATCAGTATAACTTTCGCACACGCTTGCACCAACTTAATTGTCATTTTAGATAACAGGTAAACATTGATTTCTGATGCTGTATTTATTTAATAACATAACCTAATCATAATTTAATAACAATGCAAACCATGAAAGTTTGCTTCAGAAAATTTCCCAATTTTACAGCTCCATCAGGTTGATGCTTTTTTTTGCATGCATTCTTTTTATTGCCAAATATAACAAGAAATTATAAGAAAGTGCGAAAACGCATTTAGGTAACAAAAAGCCCCTGTCGCTGCCGAATCACTAAAAAAAGGTCATCCAAATTAGCAGAAGACGGTAAAGTGCCATTTATGGCCATCGCATTGGCCTAATTCTACACTAATCCGTTGGTATTTAAATAAGATCTTTCGATCGTTTTTCGCCGGTTTCATGGCGGATCTTCTTGCCAAGAATGGACAGCAGGCGGTGGGCTTCCGGTCCCCTCGGTCCAGCAGTTTCGAAAGCCAGTGGACAGAACAGGTAATGCATTGGTATTTCGTGATCTTCGCCTGTTCGGCCTACATCGCCGCTGCGCCAGCTTTCTTAGAAGTCGCTGCGAGATAAGTGATGGCTACGGTCCATCTGCGCGTTGCATCCCAGGGCAACATTTTGGCTCGCTCCCAGGGAGCCAGCGTGACTTGTTCCGAATCTTGTTGCTCAGCGTTTAGACTGACGTAGGGAGAAATCGCCGGCCCAGTCAACTATAATAATCATAACGGTTTCTCTCGGCACGATTACGTTATCATTGGTGCGTGTATTTTTTTCATTTTTTCCACTGAGTCATATCTCGGCAACACTCTCGCCGAATTCTATAACGGTTATGGTTATAGTTGAAACAGACCACTATTGTTAAATGTTAAATCGTGCCTGCAGCCTGTCACACAGACAGGCTGCAGGCCTGTCTGACAGGCCTGGCATTTCGGTCGCGTGAAAAAAATGCAGACAGAGGTCATAACAAATGTATAATAATTTACAACGACGAGGTGGTGGAGGGATGTACTGTATGACGGTGGAATGTGGGATCTAGACACCGCTGCCAGTCGGATTACGGCACGAAATAGTAGGTCATACTGGCAACTTCTGACCTCAAAACCCCCTTTTACAGGTTTCTAAAATGATAATAATTCGACGAACTGTTTAGGTTAGAGTGCACCCCAGTTGTTTCTTGTGGTAAACTGGCAGACTGGCTGACTTGTAGTTATTTAAAAATCCACTCATTCTTCCAGAACAATATCGCTGTCTAGTAAGTACCAAGCAGAACAGTCCATTGTCTATTCTGTTTTTCATCTATTTTATGTTCTGAACTTAATTTTATATTTTTTATATAATGGCTGTGTGCACGGGAAAACACCGGCTTTTCTGCGTGCACGGGTAGCGGCATGGGTTTTTACTACGCGCACGGGTTTTGACTGTGTGTACGGGTTTAAAGCTTTTTGCTGCACTGTGTTTCAGATTCGTCATCGTGTATTTAGACAGTTTTTCTCTTCTTGAACATCGATGCAGGAATCTTCTTGTGCCACAATTTAAGAACAAAAATCACTCTCTGAGTTTTCTGTACGTCCCTGCGGAAGTCTCCTTGACCGCATGATAGCAAAAGTCTGATACAACTTACGCTGTGACTTCAAGACAAATGATTCTGACTTTTTGTTAGCACCACGTGAATTTATATTTAATCACATAGAACTGTTACATGTCTTACATGTGCGAGCATAATCGACCGATACTTTATTGTGCAAAGATTAGGACTCAGTAATGCACTGGCTCTCCATGTAAGTCTTGGCATCGATGTTGCTGAACAAGAATTGCAAATGAACACAGTATTTATTCTTTAAATCATACCCTCATATGTATGATCCAACGGCACTATTGGACGCGCAGACTCATAAATTACGTACGCTGATTACAAAAAGGGTGCTTTGTCATACATACGTACATTGTTCTAAAAGACGCTCCTCCACCGCACTTACAGTAGTTGCGCAGTCACAACAGACAAAATGACGGCTCTTATAAACGGCCCTGCAGCAGCCAGACCACTAGCAGTGGGCTCGTGATAGTATGCAGATAATGTTAATCATAACTAGGTAATCGCACAGTCGCACTCCGCTTTGCTGCGACAAAAGACCGAAACGAACGGAAAATACAATTACCAATTATTATTTTACGCGCGATCGATGATTTTGCTGTTGTTGTTCCCGTTTAAAACTATATACGATTTTCGCGTTATATACGTTTATACGTACCAAGTTTCTAAATTTTAGGAAATTATAAAAGAAATTATCAAGTTACACGATAGACTGAGCAGACAGGACAGCAAGACAGGACTCAGAGAGGCCTGTCCCTTCAGTCATGCTAAGCGTACGGTAGACACGCAGCACACACTGCCACACAGACGATTACGCAACGCGTATTGTTCGCGATTTACGAAACAAAAGATTGTTTTGTTCCAAAATATCCGCTCTTGTTTTATTAATAACTCGTTCATTTTAAAAGTTTTATATTGTCAAAAACTAATCAGCTCGTCTACACCCCGGACTCTATGTTCAGTTAAAATCTGAAAAAGATCGGACGAAAACTGATTGAGTTATCGCAATACGCAGAAATGGTTGGTAGCATCCATTTTTGCCAAACTCTTGAACATGGAGGACCTCCGCTTCGCTTCGGTCGATAAGTACATATGCACGCACATTACAACAGTTTTGGAGCACCCAGCATCTTTTGCTGCCATTGTTTATTTCGTAGTTAAATAAAGACGCAAACCACTGCCGAAGGATATACAGACATACAGTGCTATATAGATGCCGTTAACCGAACCGAACCGTTTTCGAGACCGGTCCTGTCGGTCCGGTCCTCTATGGTCTCGTTGTTTCGGGACCGAAAGACTGAAGCAGGAAAGACTGCAAAGACCGGTTTTCGTAGTAAACCAAACCGGGAAGGACCGAGAAGGACCGAAAACCGGTCGCTCGTTAAACAGTAATGAGCTAGCTGCTAGCAACATTAATGATGTAACAGTACTAAGCAAGCAGAGCCGGCAGGCTTTACCAGTCCGACCATTTCCAATGCTGGTATGGCAGTGGAGATCAACGTTAGCCACCAGTCGCAGCTAATGTGCTGGAATTCCAACAGTGTACTGTATAGAAAGTTTCATTCCAGTTCCAAGTTCAAGTAACTCCAATTTGCCAGTTTGGCTTATTTTATTCTTGCTTTAAAATTTGAAGTACACATCGAACTGCTAAGCTGCTGGCGTTCTGTTCCACGTCGACTGACCGTCACTGACGGATAGAAAGCTGAAAAACCTTACATCGGATTATTCCACTGAAGATGCCATTCACTGGCGGCCTAACCTGGAATCAACAGCTTGCTGTGGATGAAGCTGAGTTCGCAGAGAACCTCGCAGTTAACACAAGCAACATGGGAGACTCGGAAATGTTGGAATCAGTTATGGAAGCACCGCAGCCATCACCAGCGAGTACGTCTTCGGAGCCACCAAATTCACCTGCCGGAATTCCAGCGACGCGGGCTAAAAAGAAGAGCTCTCCGATGTGGGAACATTTCCGCAAGGGCGAGCAGAAAATCCACTGTCTGCACTGCAAAAATCAATTTTCTCTGACATCGTCGACTGGCACGCTCGAAAGACACCTGGAGTCATTTCACAAACTTATCCTTTTGAAAATGAACAAGCCGCCGCTGTTCCAGCGGCATTCCAGCCAAAGGTGCAGTCAAAGGAAAAACCGCTGAGCGACAAAGAAGCAAAAAAGATTGACGCACTGCTAATACGGTGGATTGTTGCCCGTTCTAAACCCTTCTCGACTGTTGATGAGCCGGAATTCCGACAACTGGTGAGTGCCTTGAACTCGAACTACAAATTATGCCATCGCACCGCGGTGAAAGAGCGGATTCTGCGTGATTACAAGTCGTACAAAAATGTTGCCATCAAAACGCTTCAAAAAGCGGAAGGCCGTTTCTCAGTTTCCCTGGATAGTTGGACCTCGGATCCGAAGGAGTCTTTCATGGTAGTCACCGTTCACTGGGTGGACAACGATTGGACAATGCGTAGCATGACGCTAGACTTCATACTACTACCTGCCAGTCAGACTGGGGCGAATTTAATGGAGATTGTTCTCGAAGTACTGCAGGAATTCCGGATTGCACACCGCATCTTAGGGTATACGGGGGACGGAGGAGGAAATATGAGGACCTGCTTCGAGGCGCTCACCCAAAAACTGTCACTCGAAAAGATTAAAAATGGCGTTAAATTTGAATGTAAGTAACCGGAAATTCCAGTTTAAATTTTAAGCAAATTATAGAAAGCAATTTAAAGCTTCAAAAAAATTTACAGGTAAAATCGATCATTTTATGAAATATTTATTTATTTCTGCATTTACTCGCTTGTTTTTTGAATTTTATTTGCCGAATTCATCGCAAACGGTTATCATGTTTGTTTGTTCGCAGTGCCGGAATTCCGTCCACGCTGTATTTGCCACTGCTTGCATCTAGCTGCTGATATTCCTTTCAAAACACAGAAAGCCATTGTGGACAAAGTGCGAAAGATCCGGACGTTTTTGAAAAGCCCAAAAGCAAAGCGTGAATTTAAAGACAATTTCGGAGTAGTTCATCTGAAATTCCCGTCGGACGTGGAAACCCGTTGGTACAGCACCAAAAACATGCTCAAGGGTACGAAAGATTGCATAGAGCATGAACAACGTTAACAGAATTGCCGGAATTCCTGAATGGTAAATTACTGGCGTTGTACAGGGGGCTGGGGATTGAGAGAAAAATTGGACGAATTCGTCCAGCTGCAAAGCGGTGCCATCCGAAATTCTGGTTTAACTGCCGCTGAGTGGGATGTTGTTGAGGAGTTGGTTAAGTTGACCGAGCCCTTTGAGCCTGCAAGTATTGAATGTGAAGGCAGTCAGTATCCAACTATCCACCTTGGCTTTAGAGTGATTCAGCACATACTTCGCCACTTGGATGAAACCATCATTAGCAGCCATGGGGTAAGATATATGTAAGCTTTATAGTCAAGTTCGCTTGATATTGATGTTTCTTTGTCTGTTAGGAGAATGTGCTAACTTGAAATTTTTAAATTACAGTGGCTGAAAGATGCAGCAGTGGAAATGAAAAGCAAGATTGACTGCATTCTTGGCCATGATACCATTGCTGAAATTTGGAATCAGGATATGGTGTTGCTGGCTGCCGTCCTTGATCCATGTCTAAAGCTTGCCGGAATTCCAGAACATTCAAAACCGCGGGCTGAAGCGGCACTGAAACGGGCCTTAGAGCTATATTCAAAGAAACCCGGACTGGGCTCGACTGGATCGGTATCACCTACAGCCGGAATTCCGGAAAAGCCGGGGAAAACGAGTTTGCGTGATAAGTACATCCAAG
Organism: Paramacrobiotus richtersi; assembly: GCA_034698045.1. Lineage (NCBI taxonomy): Eukaryota > Metazoa > Tardigrada > Eutardigrada > Parachela > Macrobiotidae > Paramacrobiotus > Paramacrobiotus richtersi. Next base: position 13,915 of record JAQGAU010000492.1, read on the forward strand.
AGCTGTCGCAGACAGGCATATGTCAAGACGAACTTCAGGACTACTTGCATACAGCATACAGCATTGGCAAAGAGCTGTCAGGTTCTGGAATACTGGAAGGTTAACGAGTCTAAATATGTCGTCCTTAGCAAACTGGCACGGGACGTTCTCGGCGTACAGGCATCGTCCGCTCAATCAGAACGGGAGTTTTCTAAAGCTGGTAAAGTTGTTACGGATTTGCGTAACAGGTTGGGAAACAAATCAATACAGGCTGTTCTGTGTCTGAAATCCTGGTACACTCTTGACAAAGACGAAAGCAGCAGTGTTTCTGTGGTTGAGTTAGATGATGAATAAAATTCGAAAACTGGCCCTATTGTATCGTTTGTATTTTGCACCATCTTTTTTGCCCGGAATTCCCGGAAGTTTCGGGATCCGGTCGGTCTTTTCTGTCCTTCCTGGTCCTTCCTGGTTTTCGAAACGGACCAGACCATAAGGACCGGTCCTTTCTTAGGACCGCAGAAAAAAAAATGGTCTTTGTTCGGCCGAACTGGGACCAGAACCGGGACCATTTAGAGGACCGGCGGCATCTCTAACCGGCATCACGCAATCCAATAATTCCGTAATGGATTAAAGAGTAAATCGAGCGCTTTGGCCTTAGCTTGTCACATCTAATAACATTATCGCTTACTGCTAGACGCGATACCCCGCTGCACTTAATAGCTCACCTTTCCGAGCCACTGGATGTTTGTTTTAAATATTACGATAATACTGTAAGTGCGAGCTATGGCATTCACTGGCACTGCAGGCGTGCAGAAATAATAGCGCCATGCCGGTAGATCCTCTCTCCCACTGAACTTGATAGAAAGGCAGTTTAACCCGGTCACTTGCCAACAATTCCCTTTCCAGTGTATCATGTGTGGATGGTGCACACAGAACGGCAGAGCGTCAGCTTTATTTATATTGTTATCTAACAGCTGAATTATGCATACGCAATCGCACATAACATGCTAATATAGCCAGTTTCCTAGACGAACGTCCCACTGTTTAATTATCAATTATTGATCTAGCTAACTCACAAAGGAACATTTTCAGGGTCTAAATTCAGAAAAAAGCCAAAACTTGAATACAGACACAGAACAACCTAGTGAACTTTAAAAAAATAATTCTGGCTGCTGGGAAGCAGATGCCCCTTTAGGGATAATTTGTATAGCAATGTATGCTATGCTTACGGCCCATACGGTACATACTGCGTACTGGCTAGTTCTTTTTGATCAGGCCCACGAACATTGTCCAGTTACGAACTTATGATAAAAACACTACGTAATGTACGTAGACCGATCAGGGTCAACAATGCCTAAGGGGACAAAAAAATTCGGTAACCTCACGAGATTGCGGGTTGCTGTTATACGACTCCCGCTTGTTATATGTACTGTATAACAGCGGAATCTCCCAGGAACATCTTGAGGCTACCGAATTTCTGTACCTTGGTATTGTTGGTTCTGCCAAAATGTCTGCGTATTACACTGCTTTTGATTGTAAGGGACATTGCACATGCGTCTGATCAAAATAACTGTAGTCGGCCACTACCGTCTGTTTGCGCAATGAGTACATCATCAGTCTATAATATGTGCCGTAAGCATATCATACACTGCTATACAAATTACCCCTAAGTAGCCCAGCTGTTTCCCAGCAGCAGTTTCCCAGCAGCCAGAATTATCATTTTAAAGTTCACGGGTCGCTCTGTGCCTGCATGCAAGTTTTGGCATTTTTCTGAATTTAGACCCTGAAGTTAAATGCTCCCTTGTCGGTCCTTTCCATTTTTAACGTAACATTGCAGTTGGTAATCCAGCGCCCCCCAGCGTTTGTTTTTGTGAGAAAAAAAAGGATTGGTTGAGCCTAGCGGTCTATGAGAAAGCTTTAGCATAACTCATAAGGGTGCCATGTACCGCATTGACCACCTTGTTAACCATTATCAAGTTAAAAATTCCATAACTTTTTGCTGTTTAAACTTACTTCTAAATAAAAAAATAGTTTAGCAATTCAGTGGTCACTGGTCAGCACACAATATTAGGACAATCTATCAGGCGTTTCCGTGTATTTTTGCAAATTTAGCGGGCTGGATAATTTATTCATTAACTCGGGAATTACTATAAAAACCAGATACCAGTTTCATATCTGCATAACGTCCCGATCCCAGGATACCAGAAATTAGTCCGATCTTCTTTCAATTACCACTACCATACACCACGTACCAGACTACCAGTGCCAATAATATTACCAGCTACCAAACCCAGGGTTTAGTGCGACCCAGACTGCATGTGAGCCGTGCCGGAATTGTCAACGGTCAAGCGCACGTAACTGTACTTCTGTTAGGGACTCTTTTGACTGTAGTGTTTCCACACAGCCCTCATCGAATCTATACTGTATAGCCATCGATTTTGAAGATCATGATATACAGTAGTACAACTCTACAAGGACTCCTACACACTGTTCCAGATCCTGACGCCGTGACGCGCACGTACAAATTGCGGATACAGTGTCTACAGACAGTGTAGTCGGTTTCTGGTGTCTATTGATCTCCGGAGACAAGGGAAATTTTTCCTCGCTGCACATAACTCCAGCAGGACTACACTCATGTTCTCTGTTTGTAAAAACGTGGCTTAAAACCAGCTTATATTCCATCGGAGCTGCCATAACTTCCAGAATACTGTTCATCCGACTTCCACGGCCATAAGGCCGATGACGGGCATGTGTAAAATTACATTAATTGAAAACATTCCGGGATATGCTGTTGTGGAGATGATCACGAATGGACCGGCCTGAATCCAAACAGCAAAAAATCGTATTCAGATCGACCAGAACCGGCATGCACGATCCCATGAATGATGGGACCGTGCCGGTTTTGGTGTGCGTCCAGTTCTTTGGCCAAACAGACTGCAGCGAGCGGTATGGTCCAGAACTCCAGATCATATTGTTTATGCCTTCTTCCTGCACTGCCCAGCAGAAGTACCCCCTATACAGCGAAAGCGAGCTGTTAGGGTCTTCTGGACAGTGCTCCCGACGGTGGTCATTCACGCCGGTGATTTTCCACGATCACAGGAATGCACCAACAAATTAATATCTGAGGCAGAGATTATCATATTCTGCCGTCGTTATGACAGACCTAACAGTTGTACAAACAAATCAATCTCAAGTACAATCAACGCTTTTGGCTATCTGCGCAGGCACACGTTTAAAAAGCTGACAACCCGATTTTTAATCACAAACTCACATTTCTGTACTGACTCTGTGATTTGTTTCTCTTAAAATTGCACACTGACCTTTCGCAACTTAACAGCTTTTGTACCAAATCAGTTCGCAAATGTACACCGCAGCACCAGAGGCAGAGCAGCATTTTTACTGATACAAACAAAAGCATTAGTTTCCCGTACGAAAGTATGACAGCCCGCACGTTTGCAACAAGTACATGTCATTAAGCAAGTTATTAGTTTACTTGTAGAAATAATTTTATGGAAGCTACTGTACATACAATATTAATGATTCAGGGAACTGAATTGTATAGCTGTAAGCCAGCGAAGTATATAATGAGGTCGACCGAGCCTGGAACAAAATAATGGTCTGCGGCAGTGTACGTGTGCCTTTTCCTGTTGTCACACGGATATATCGGTACCGAGGACGGTGAATCATGTTGAGGTTGTCCTTTTACCTGATTGAAACCAAGTTGTTTGTGTATAAAGCATGCCAGTCTAAGAGCGTAGAATCATTCGAATGGTGTGTAACGGGATGGGAACACAACGGTGAATCGGCGTCAGCTTATCAGAGATTTGTTTCATTGTTGCATTTGACGGTTTTTGACCACTCCATGACATGTCGCGTAAACAGACACACACACACACCTTCACAGGACTTGTGCAGTTTCCCGGATGACAGATGTTTTTTCCGATTCCCGCCATTACGGTAACTGCATAATTACACTGACGAACAGGCTTTCAACGGACCCACTGTTATGCTGCACCGTGTGTGGAGGAGCTGACAGTTTTCGGCTGCGGTGGGATGATAATAATATCCGACTGGGTAATGAGAGTTACGCCGATCGAAGCAAGAATTCTATAGCACTGTAGTTTTTGAAAACAACATCCGTATTCATTAATTAAGGTACTTAAGCGGTTCAGACTGAATTCAAAACGAGCTAAGCTACCATAGGAATCTTGGCAGTACATGAATCTGCCGTAACCGTGAAGGTACCACTATTAATTCAGTTCAATTATTGTGTAATGAAAGCTGTACATATACGCTAAGAAATATAATCCGAATGGTTTTTTGAGCCATAAACTTGGTCATCGTTGATGAAGCGTGAATCTGCCGTTTTTAGCAAAAGAAAACAATATTGTGATTGCACAGCAAACTGCTAAATGTTTGCACAAAATACGATTAGGCACTTTTCCCTTATGAAACGACTACCTGATGACTTCCTCCGTAATGATAAACCGGACGAGACTGACTTGCATTATGAATCTTTCTATGCACTTTCAGCAATGGATTTGATCTTTCGGTCTTTTCTTCTAAACAGCCACTTCCTGCCGATCGAGCCATTCAGGTGGGTTGTATCCCAAAGTTCATACAATGCAGGGTTGTGTGCATTAGGCTGACTGGACACGTCAGGGATATAATGTGTTGACATGACTCTCTTTGTGCATGTACTAATACTTACACCACAGTATACCTATTCTACAGTAGTATCAGCTTGCCCTGCTCTCTATCGCGAATCTGAACGGACTTACAGGACAAGAAAGCCATTAAAACGGCAGCGCTCAGTCCTTTTTGCTTTCTGGGCAAAATTATACAAGATGCGTTGATTGTTCTAAACGGGTAGCACACAAGACGAGCGTGGCAAGAAAAGATCTCAATACATACGATAAGATCTTTGCCTGTTATAACCTGCTGGTCGTTGCTGCATAAACCGTAACACAAACTGCAGTATAACACGCTTCTCCGTGAGAGCAGAAGGCCTTCGCATTGTGCTCTATGACTCCCAGAAGCCATAAAACAGGACTGAGCGACGATCGTTTGTTTACACAAGAAAGTAAGTTAGTCAGAGGATGGCCATGAGTGACACCCCCCTGGTGATACGCACGTACATGCATTTTTAACCCGGGATATCCCGCACCTAGAAGCAGTGGTGCGATTCGTTTCAAACTTTGTGCATAAGATAGTCTTCATTCGAAGTGCTTCCCTGATTTTTTTCGGAATTGTATGATGAATAGAACAAAAGTTATGAATGCGGTGGAAAGTCCACCGCATGGGAAGGACCGATACATAGTGGACAGCATACAGTGAATGGTGGGAATCGGGCGTGGCACATTGGTTATGTTAGTTTTGTTGCATTATTTCAAACATTAGCAAAAAAATCGTTCTAACGCATGCAGAGGCTGTTAAAGTAACCTGTTGTTTACTGCATGCCACATTTTTCAGTCAAATTATTTAACGCATTTTAAAGTTATTGACGATAATGCGCAAACTGACCACTGCCAAACCAGGCTGCAGCCGCTTGAGCACAGTTTTGGTCAGCCGTCAGCGCAGAACTGGCCACCGTATACCGTACATTCAACATTGTACGGACAAGCGTACAGTGTCTACCAGAATACGTTTGTACTTTGTTCGAAGTTGGTGGGCACTTTGCATCCAGGATGCAGTTAATAATTAATAACCGCGTCATATTAATAATTTCGATAACTGACTGATGAATAATATCGATAATCGTTATATTGCAACAACGTTATGGACAACGAGCAGCTATTTGATTGATAATGAGTTAGTAAGGTATAATAGATGTGGGAATACCCAGTTGGATTTTTGCACACATTTGAATGCATCATTCCCGTTTGCATTTTGCACATAATATTTTGAAAGTGTAGAGAATTCTTTCATAACGCTTCAAACTGCCGTGAGCACGTGTTCTGTTTACTGACGCGCGCTTGGATAGGTTATTGAGACTGAGCAGACAGGTTTCTCTTCCAGTCTCCTATAAGCGGGCCTGCTTGCTGGTTCAACCTGTTGCCCTTTTTTCGCATTCAGGCAGATGACCCACAGAGGGCTGTCTGTTCAGTCAAAGCTATGTGTAACGGACAGTAGCCACGCATCCGCGCTAGCCCAGCACAGCACTGACTGTGGCCGCATAAATATCGCAGTATCGGACAGTCGCCTGTACATGCATACTCCATGCATTCACCCATGCGGTGGAAAAGACACCGCGTAAACAAATCATCGTGTGGACAAAGACACGTAAAGCCAAAAAATTAAGAAAAAATACTGACATATTATAGTGCTATGTACTGTGTCTTCGGCTATACCAGACCAGTCTGCGGCAGCTGTTGCATACAAACAGGATATCTAACTCCCCATATAGCGCATGTTCAGCACCATTTTCAGATCACTTTCGGCAACATTTTAAACTGGAAAATATGATAACTCTAAACTTTTGAGTCGCTCTAAATTATGAATAAACATTAAACTTTATCACTGTGCCATATGTTTCAGAACATTTGCACTTTTAAACACGGTAGGAAGCGCGAACCATTGCGGTGGAGTTTCCACCGCATAGGTAATGACGGGTACAAGCAAATGGCGCATTACGTAAGCAGTTTCATTTCATTTTGCACCATTTTACGTCCTTCCAGCAGAAAAACACATTTCTTATTCGAGGAAAGAGTTGTTCTTAGTTAAGGAAAGTGAGGTTCACATTTAAGTAAATAAGACTAAAAGTTAACTTCTGTATACGATAGTTGATGCGTTCGGTAAAACCAGTTGCGAATCTGAAAAATAAGAGACAGTTGTTCCATATTAAGACGTATCATCTGAGCGTCACCTTATCTTTCTTTAGCAGTAGCCCAAAAACAAGGTAGACAATATAAAAATTTCAAAAATCAAAATTCAAATAAAAAATTTATCCCAGTTAGCACGTGAAGGAACAGCAGCCAAATCAAACTAACATTACCGCGCATTATTTCCATGCTTAAACGCTGAAACAAAAAAACAGGTCGGTCTGCTTTCTCCTGTCTGTAAAACGTTTACCGATTTCCGTATACAAAACAATTTCAGCTATAAATACGTAACATAAACCGTTGTATAGCTTAGATTGGTCTAATTGTAATAAATTACTAATTTTATGGTATTTCTAGTGTACTTACTGAATTCCTAAAAATATAACGTACGTCTGTAATAGATATGGAAAAACCCATTTTCCTCCCTTTACACACGGCCCGACCTACGCGGTCCGCGCACTAGACTTACCCGGACTACTGGACGCCTGCCAGACCATGCCCATTATCAATCTGGAGGATGTCTGGTTCACGGGACTGTGTGCGGAAAAGGCGGGTGTGGCCCGGAAGAATGTTACCGCATTCTTATCCATGCACCGGCGGCGGGGTGAATTCGACGCACAACCCGAGGTGGCCATACAAAAGGGACTGTTCTTCCATAAAATCTCCAGTGTCACCGTCAGGAAGGTGTGGGCCACCATGAACGCTCAGAGTTGTGATAGGATTGATTACTCCTGTGACAGATTTACCCGGGGACTTCGGGGGCGAAATATTCCGGCAGAGCAAGGCTCGTACTTGATACCCGTGTCCGTTGGGACATTTTAATGGCATTTCGGGTTTTTTTGTTATTTACTCACATTTATTCACTTGTGTACGTTAGTCATCAACTTGTTTTCGTTTATGTGAACGTGTCAGAGCTCAACGCAAGTTTGTGGTGTAAGACGACAATAAAACACTACACTTAAAACACAATATTAATCCTACTACCTAGTTTTGGCTACCCGGTATAAGATTGAGACGGCTCCAGACTCCCGGCAACACATGCGCCAATGTCTGCCGAACAACCTGTCATGTCAGCTTCGCAACAAACATATCAGGATTTTTGGTAAAAATATGTCTATGTGGGAAAGACGAAATCTTTGGCCCGTTTAGTTTATTTACCGAACAGACAAACCAACTGCCACTCAAGTCTGTTCTATAATGCGAGAGGAAGAACAACAGTAAAGCCTTATTATGCCAAACCTTGCTAAAACCAGAAAAGAGAGAAAACCCCGTACATTCCTACATGCTAAGATATTCTCGCCGCTTTTCATTATAATTATTTATCGTATTTTTATGTGGATGTCATCAACGAATTTTTCTTTGAAGTAATTACCAATCGCAGTTAGAATTAGCTTTATATATAAAATCCTCTGAACAAAACTCCGGCGGTTGTCGCCTACATATGTATATCACATAAGCATCTGATTACACTGTGACATATGCATTCTAATGCGCGATAATTCTGGTTTACGCGATAATTATGCAGTGCCGGTAAATATTTCAATATTTTCGCTATCGTTTGTTAATTACCGAATCGTGCATCATGATCAAAAAAAGTTGCATGCATTATGGTACGTAGGTAATCCACCATTAAATATGAAATAGGTAAAGACTCAAAAGACAGTGTCTACCATAAAGTTAATACAGTTAGCGGAGTAATTTAAAGATTCTGTGATGTTATGATAGTTTTTGTCGTGTGACTCATGCAGTACGCTTTGCTGTGCCAAACTATATAATTATAGCAGTAGAGTATTCTGATGTGTAAGCGATGTTTAGTTTGGCATGTATTTATAGTTCCGTTTTGTGGAACGATGGTCGCTATATGGTGGTACCAGCATATAAGAAGAGTTATCCTTCCGTCACTTTCGAGCTAGAGCATGGAAACAGCCATTTGTCAAGATGTTCGGGTGCACTGCAGCTCTGACTTGTGAAGGAAACGTTGACTTTGGCAATATGTGGATATGTGTGTACGTACATATATAAACTGGCATGCTCAGTATTATTATGTAAAAGACGACGGCGACTACAGCCGTATACGAATCTCGTGCATTTAAGTAAATTTATAACCACAGGCTTGGAAGTTTCTCATACAGCTTTAGCGTCAGAAGCAAAATCATGCCCGTTGCTTCGTTAGAACATGTTGGTAGTCTGCCTCTGCGGCACGAGCCGCAGGGGCCGAGGACGAACATGTGATAACGTTGCCGGTTCTGGAATTTACAGAACGATTGTATCCGGTATATGGGGATCCATACTCCAGAGTCCCGGTCATTATCACCGAAGCGAAGCGAAGGTCCTCCATACTCAACTCAAATGGATTTTAATGTCTGTCTGTCATTCTGTCGGTCGGTCGGTCATTATTTATTACTATATTTATTATTAATATTATTATTAACAATATTTATTTATTTATTTATTTATTATTGACAATATTTATTATATTTAAATATAGCAAAACATTAAAAATTTATTATTATTCTGTGCAAGAGACTAACGACATTAATAATATACCGTCAAACATACTTATATATAGCCCACAATCATAAACAATTGCATCCATGATGCACTCGCTCGTTGCGGGCACTGGAAGACCGGAACGAAGGAAAGCAGCTGCCTGAAAACAATTCATGGCAAGGCAAACAGGATAGCGTCTTTGTCATTTACAGACAGAGGATTCCCCAAGGGCTACATTGTCCGATTCAAATACTACCGTCAGCCGTTGACAATTTCTACCTGGTCCTACCCTAATTTCCTGGTCCTACCTGGTTCGCGCGGCATAGTTTGTTTAGCGAGAACGAAACACATGTACCTCAGATCTTTAACCAACAGCTTATTTGTTTTAAAACTGTTTAAAACGGTCGATCTGTTATTGCGCTCTCTATTATTGCAATTCGCCTTCTATATTCAGCAAAACTGGATTCCGTGCTGTCAGTGTGTCGGTAGCCACTGTTGCGCATTGGCTAGCCCTTTGTGCTCATAATACCGCGCCCTATAATCTCAGCAAAACTGCGTTCCTGTCGGCCTGTGTAGACTGACTGAAACAGTTTCAAGGTAATAAGCCGTGGATTGAAGATCTGAGGTACACAGGAAATTAGGGTAGGCCAAGGTAGAAATTGTTAACGGCTGGCAGTAGTACTTGGATCAGACAATGTTGCCCTTGGGGAACCCTCTGTTTGTAAATGGCAAAGAGTTGCTCCTGTTTGCCTTGTCAGGAACTGTTTTTAGGCAGCTCTTTCCTTCGCTTCGGTCTTCCAGTGCCCGCAACGAGTGAGTGCACTTTCCTAGTATATATGCGTGCCGGCTTACCAGCACGCATTTAGTGGCTGGGATCTTGGGATGTTGTACGATACAACACCTGTCGCCGCTTACTAGCACGCACTAGAACAACTTGTACCTCCGTGGGTGCTGGATGTTGGCTGCGGGCCTTGTAGTCGCAGCACCAACTCGTAAGTATGCCCATTAATGAGAGGAGATACTGTATCTCGCAAAGTTAACAGCGAATACAATTGTTTTATAAATTTCAGAACCGCCGAGCTCCTCCGGTAGGCTAGCAGCCTCGGTTCCCAGGCGGCACCGAGGCTGTACTTGCCTGCCGGGTGGGTCGGGAACCAACCAACTGCCAACGATGAAACCGGCCCACCTGCACTTGTTTTGCCTTTCATATAAACGTGGTTGCAAAGTGCGATAGGACGAATACTGAACTGTTTTGGTTTTTTTTATTTCCGGAGAAGCTGAGGTGCTTTGAAGTAGCAGCAGTTTGAAGTGTTTCTTACTTAAGTCACAGATTCGGCAGTAATCATAATAAAAGACCTCAAAGGAGAAGTCCTCAGGCTCAGATATCACAACATTACGGCAGAATGCTTGTTCTGCCATCCGGATTGGCATTCGCAGCGATGGGGCCATTGGGGTCCGGATTCCGGACACACACCGACTGATGTGCGGTTTGGCCAAGAGACATAAGAGAAGCGAGCGAATGAGTACAGATACATCTATCAGTAATCAGCGCATCGGTACTGAGCTACAGCGTGCTAAAGCCATGGCGGTTCTGGGAACGGCTTCACCATCGGCCAGCTTGGACGAGATATTTTCAGTAATTCGGTCAGGCCGAGCGGAATCTGTGTGCCGAACACCTTGTACTGTTTCCTGTTCTTTCTGCTCAATTAAGTATGATTGGGTGATGCGCGTACGGGTTGTCATTGTGTAACCATTAAATCATTCAATGAAAAGATACGAGTTTCGTTGTTCCTTCTGCCAGACTGAAATGTCATCTTGTGACTGGAAATGGATAATCCGCCTTTGCAACGAAATGCAAAATAGATAATGAATACAAGTGACACTGGAATAGGCAAGCACAAGTAAATTTATGTAGAAACGGAATTAACCGAATGTGGTTCTTACTGTTGACGAGAACAACTGATACCACAGCATGCGCGCAGAATATGCACTTTCGCAACGACTGAGCAGAATTCAGCTGAAGAAACTGCCCAGTCATTTGTTATAAGTTTAAATTAGTAATAAACGTATCGGGCGTAAAGCTTAAACCACAAACAGAAAAGTAGAAATAAAGGTCACACATATGTAATAAAAAAATCCGAAGTGTCTCCAACAATGACTAGACTACAAATGAGAGCCGGCAATCAAACTTCATCCGTGTTTTTAATCGGCCGCTGTCCACGTGGGAAAGAAGAAATCCTTCGCCCGGTACTCGCGACTCATGGGGGTCAGAGGGCGCGGCCAGTGCTTGTAGTAGAACACCTCCTTGGCCTCACTCAAATACGCTCCCCACCACCCAAATGTTCCCACGGATAAAATCAAGCTATCCATCACGGTCAACATGGCCATGTCCACTTCCGCTGTATTGTTCCCGTCCATATACAGTATGTTATCCCGCTGACCAAAGATCTATAAATGAACACCATCTAACAAAAATGAACGCCATCTGATATGCTATGCCATTCGGATGTGCTTACGTCTGAAAACTTGTATAAAAAAAATATTATATATACAAATAAAAAATTTTATATTTATATAGAATTTTACAAAATTTTACAAATTTTAGTATCGTTTCTATTTGCTTGCGAAAATTTTATAAAAAGTATATTATATGAATAAATAATTAATAGAAAAAAATATATTTATATAACATCTTACAAAAATCCTACAAATTTTAGTTATCGTTTCTGTACGACGTTTGCTTGTGAAAATTTATAAAAAAGTATAATATGTAAAAAAATAATTAGACAAAAATATATATGTACATAACACATTTTACAAAATTCTAAAAAATTTGGTCATCTGTTTCTGTTTAATTCTAAGAATCAACAAACACCGATGCAGCACGTCGAACGTCTTTTACCCGGAATTTGTAGTTTCGTGGTGTCGTACTACCTACCTTTCGGCAAAACGGAAAATCATTGGTCACCAGCGCAATGACACTATTCGGATACTCCCGACTAAACCGTTCCGTCATCCGTGTCAAATACCGCGGCGTGGCCACCGAATGCCCATAGTTATGGTGTTCCGGTTTTAAAAGGTCACCGCGTCGGACATGCATCCCGATGATCGCCACCGGCGTCCGCCCAGTCCGGCTGGTATAATTGCCAATTTCCTCTTCCAGATTGCGAATCACTTGATCATACACGGATGGTGTGAAGGTAAACTGGTGGACAATGGAATCGCGAATGTGGTGGAAATATTTCCAACACTGCAGGAAGCCGTTGAGGGAGACGATGGGTTTGACGCGGGCGGCGGTCAGATTGGTGGCAAGCTTTTTCGGGAGGGTGGACTCGTAGATACCGGCCGCGTCTACCCGGTGTTTGGGGAGGGAACCGGGCGGTGGTTTGGTGGGGAGGAGCGGGAAAGGGTGCTGGAAGTGGGACATGTGGGGATGAAGTTCCCCGAAGACCGCTACAATATGTTTTCTTGGAGTTTTCCCACCAGCAATGAAACCGCGATGTTTCTTACATCTGTTACATTTTTTATAAGTTTGTTATTATACGTTAGAACTTGTGGATTCATTAATTTAAGTAAAATATATTTATTTCTTTCGGTAATTTACTATTAGTTAAATTAACTATTTATTTGTAAATAATTTGGTGTAACTAAATTTTAACTTACCCGTTTCGGAGACCTTATTGCGTCTGATCTCGCATAAAAATTTAAAAAAATATCAATAATTTATTTATCGTAATTTCATCTAAATATATCATAGGAAATATTTTTTATCTAATTATCCTGGTTTTTAAAATGCACCAATGGGAGCTTACGTTTCCGTCCGCTGGATGCGGCTAACCCGAAAGTCGTGGCGGTCATGAACATGAAATTCCCCAGTCCATTGGCTCCCACTAGATCATGTGTTAACTCAAAATTCTTCTCCCCCTC
>JAQGAU010000493.1:0-27125 GCA_034698045.1 Paramacrobiotus richtersi
ATACAGTTTCGCTTCTGTTGCTGCCTTGCCTAAACGTTTCACTAACAATCAATACATCTTACAGGCGCTGGGCGTACGTACCATTATTAATGTGTACTTCACAACCACACTCGTAATTCTGACAATGAAGTTAAATTATATATACTTTTACCAAATAAATGGCACGAGTTCGGAAAATAGACGAAGCTCGTGTTAAAAAATTACTTGGGTGGCTTCGCAAAAATAGGATGGTATGCTAATGAAGAGCGAAGAGTATGTAAGGAATTAAGTACGCACGGGAATCTTTGAAATGGTAATGGTTCACCAGAAACGGCCTGCCATGTTGTTTTGTTGCAACAGGACGTCTATGTCCTAATTCTATGTCCTCTGGCGGAGCGTATCTTAAACAGATCCGAGAAGTATGAGCAAACCGCGAAACAGACAACGCTAAAACATATTCAGAAAACAGAAAAATGTTTCAGTTTTCGAGACAGAAGTTCTGTTTCGATCTGTTTTGAAAACAGAAAAAGATTTTCTGTTTCTGTTTTGAGCCAAACAGAAAAGTATGAATCCAGTATAACGCGGAATGATTACTCGTGTACATGTGATTGTGGGAATCTGTTGTGTAGTGGCACAATTGCAGATTGCTCATTCTGTTGTCACGTTGTAACCGATCAATCGCAGACCTTCATCACCCACATTTTTGCAACAAGAAGTAAATTTTTTTTGGATGCTTAGGAGTCTGTGCAAAAAGTTGTTTACTGAAAGTGTTTCCACTAATTGAACGTTTACCAGTTCATTGCCAGATTGTTTGTTTAACTGCCCCACGAAAGCACTCGAAGACTGGCTGAGCCACTACACCACGACTTTCACTGGGTATACCAACTGCAGCTTGTGCGTGAATAAGCACACTCGTTGTACTGAAAAAAGAAATCCTGGATATCCAAAAATCCGCTACACTGAGTACGCGGTCTTTTTGTTCCGGAGGTGTAATGACAAGTGGAAAACAGAACTGAAGACGAGTTAACATCTGATTATTGGACTTTTAACGAATAAATACAAAAATCTGAAATTATAATAAATAACTAAAAAAAACGCAGTACGAAATTAACGGACATAGTTATTGTTAAAATCGGAAATCTGAGGCATGAAGCCGCATGATTACAAAATTAACGGACATAGTTATTGTTAAAATCGGAAATCTGAGGCATGAAGCCGCATGATTACAAAATTAGAGAGTATGAAAGAATAGGTAATTAATAGCTTTCTGAACCAGACTGTTTTTGTTTAAAAATGATAAAGGATGAAAAGCGAACTTACATTATTTGTCGCTTAGACCATTGACAGCCAGGCAGTCGATAAATCTGCTGAACAGAAATAAATGCTTGAATCGTCGTTCACAGCTAGTTTACCATAATTTGTCTCCCATGTGAAGAATTAAAAAATGCATAAATCAAATTGTTTTCTGAACTGACAAAGTGCTATTGCTTTATCAAACTGACTAAAGCTGCAATCTAGCGGAGATTACTTAAACCATAATTTTGAAACAACGCCTGATTGATTTAATCGGACACCGCCACGGGACGATGTAACACCAGCCACTGTACTACGATTCGCCTTTCTAAACCACTCCATGATCATGGTCATTTTGAACAATTGGCATAACGAATATTGCACTGTTTACGCGGCATCATTGGCCCGAAACTTCTTAACTGAATAATATGCATTTGATAAAAAAATGACCTGATAATGCAGGTGCGGACGATACAACCTCCGTGATTCTCCAGTATGCCAGCGGTGCCATGGCGCAGTTTATGGTGTCCATGTCCATGAAGCTGGACAGTACGGCGCGAATCGTTGGTACCACGGGGGAAATCGAGGTATAATCAACATTATTATTTTTTATTATTTATTTATTTTATTTTTTTATTATTTATTATATATTTTTTTTAATATTTATTTTTTTTTATTTCTTTGTAATACACTTGCTTTTGTCATTGTACAGCTGCCCGGCACGTTCATCGCACCCATCGAGCTGAAAATCAACCAGAAATCCTTCCATTATCCGTTGCCGACAGCGGATACGCGGTACAAAACCAACTATACCAATTCCGTTGGTTTGGCCTATCAAGCGGAAGAGGCGCGCCAGAGTATAGTCAATGGTTAGAGAAATGGCAGAATTTTATCTTTCCTACAAGGAATATTTCCTAAATTGTTCTGCAAATTATCGGTTAATTAAGAAGTGGGTTAACAATATTATGTTTCATTTTTTTATGGTTTTACTCACTTATCCGAGTTAATTATAGTTAAAACAAATATTTAACAAATTCGTTTATGTAATGAATTATCAGATAAATTAATTAAAGAAATAAAGCAAATCGCAGAATTTTGTCTTTTTTTACTGAGGACAATTTTTTAGAAATTGTTCTACAAGGTAGCAGATAATTAAGAAGTAGGTTAACAATATTATATTTCATGTTTTATAATTTTACTTACTTATCCAAATTCATTAGAGTTAAATAAATGTTTAAAAAAATCGTTACCTTATTTAAATAAATTATCAGTTAAATCAGTTAGAAAAATAAAAAAATGTAATAATACTTTTCATTAATTTTAACTATTTTATGGGACGTTTTATACGTTTTAATAATTATATAGAAGTAACATAATTAAGACACTTTTTCCAATGTGCAGACATGTGTGTCCATATTCTGTTTCATTTTTTAATGGTTTTCCTTACTTATCCCAATTCATTATAGTGTATACTAATGTTTAAACAAATATGTTACTTTCTTTACCAAATTATCAGTTAAAATAAGTAAAAAAAATTAAAAATTTATTGTAGTGATAATTTTATAATTGTAACACTATTTTACGGTATTTACTATATTTTTTATTAATTATACGGAAGTAACTTAACTAATACACTGTTTCCAAAGTACAGACATTTACGTCCATAGACCGAGTTTTTCTGTCTTCGTGCAGGACAAACCGAATGCCAGTGGATGTCGCACGATGACAGCACCCGCAGTGCCGAACTTATGGAGAGGATCTGCAAGGAAACCGGCTTGAAATACGACTGATCAGTCGCGGGATTTTATTCCGGGAAATATCGGTGTGATTTATTATGAGCTACCTGGTTTTTTTTTACATTTTCTACCTCTGTATGTTCTGCCTCAGCGGTCTACATTGCCCAGTAATTAAATTAGCCAAAAACCAGCTTTTGTGTCTTTTTCCGATTGAGAGATTCAGACCTTGAATGTTACTTTGCACTGTACCACAAAGTTTCTCGGAGTTGTCTTTTGTATCAGTACAAAACACCGCGTGTACTTTGCTATTTTGAATCGAAATACAACCCAGTTCCACCGAGATCGTACTTTTCAGTAAACTGTCTAAACTAAAACCAAGATAAAGCTAAGAATGGCATTGTGTTGTGAGAACTGCTGTGCAGATTGTTACGAAGTATTCGTATTTGTAAGTTCGCCTGATCAACGTAGGAACAGCTGCATAAGAGCCCATACTCTACAACATTCTCTGTACAGTATTTTTCATTCCAGTTCTATGATTATCACCGTTATTAATTATTATTCGTCACATGTTTTCCCGCACCTACTATCAAAATAATCAGTTTATTGTCTTTATTATTCCTTTTTTAACAAACATGAACAGGAATCAAGATAGCGTAACACCAGCATTTCTGCATGACCGTTTTCGCATAATCTCCCAATTTTTTTTTTTACTCTTGAAGTCCATATCCACTGTTATGCTATGCATGTTATGCATGCATGTTATGTATGTTATGCACTTGACCACCGAAACTATTACATTTCCGACGTCAGCTTCACCAGACAACCGAAACTGACATTTCACCGATATGAAACCTCGAAAAAAAAGATCCCTTTATGTCTCATCTGCTCGGCTCATTCCACTCTCCCAGTCTCCCTACATCACTCAGAAAATACTTGGGCGTACTCATGTGGTAGTGGTGCTTCCACGGGGCATAATGTCCATGGGTAAATCGACTCCCAAATCCAATGCAGTGGAAAACTTTATTCCAGGTAGAAGAGACTGCCGGTCAGGAGACCGTAGAGGAATTGGCGGGATCTACTATTAATGGCTTTGTATTCGGGTTTTGTAGGAGCGGGTGCGGATGGAGTTGCGCGGAGCGACCTGAAAATTGAACAGTCAGAAACTAAGTTGTTTTGTAATCTTTATTGAATTTATGCTGCACCCTACACGGTAAAACGTACAATCATCGACGACAGCTGATTATTGGCTCATCAGTTGAGCCCGTTAAGGTCACCGCGATACCGCAGTACTATCAACGTACACGCTTCGAGATGCACCGCTTCATTTGGACAGTGGGTGCTGATTTCGAAACAGAGCAAGATAGTTACGGTATTACAATCTGATTACTGTACGGCCGGGTGGGTCTCGAATTCGCAGCGAATCTGGATATGGTACGGGGCGTGGCTAACCGGAAGATACGGGACCTCACGTACCTTTTCGGCTTTCAGTTTAGAGAAAAATTTAAAAAAAAAAGAATAGAGTATTCTGAATATCGTTCGAAATGTTGCTCATTTATTCACTCACAAATCAGTGTTTCTATGAACTGGCCAGAGCAGGTCCGGAACTTACAATTGCCATTACTCTACGACTATCAGTACCGTAATTTTGACATTCATTCCGCATTACCACTTTACACCGTCGACTGCCAGAGCTGAGAAAAAATATATTTCGTAACAGAACAATTTCGAATTGCCGCACGAATTTTCGACGGTGATTTCATTACGCTACAGTACGTAATATCTAAAACAGGTACACGAGTGGAAAGTTGAAAATTCAACTGAATAGGAATTAAGATCCAAATAATTTTCGATTAAAAATGTGATAATTATTTAAACCGCACAAAATACAGTACGAAGTTTATGATTACAATTATTTTCAAATTAGAAATACTATTTGATTATAAATATTTAGGGGAAAAAGCGCCGGAACCGGGGAAAACATTACTAGAATTTATAATCGAAGGTTATTTGGATGATTTGTGATAATGTCCATCAGGTGAAAAGCGAACTTAATTTCCGCTTTCATTATCACTCGTTAAAGCCACTAATCGCCAAGCAGTCGTCAAATCTACTGAACATAAATAATTGCTGGATAATTCGTTCACAGCTCCGATCTAGTTTACCATGTGAACAATTGGAGATACCTAAAATAAATTGTTTTCAATTTTACTAATTTAGTAATAATTAGTTTTTAACAATACCTAAATTAAATTGTTTTTGATTGAATGTTCCCTGAATTTAATAGCAAAACAAAGTGCAAATTCATTTTACCAAACTGACGAAAAATATAATATAATTGACCTTAATTATTTAAATGATACTTTTGAAATAACGTCTGACTGATGTAGTTCGGAAATGGCCACTGTACTACGATTCACTGTATTCTGTACCCCATCCCTCCATGCTCATGGTCATTTTGAACATAGTTTGTATGACGAATTTAATCTGTTACGCGGATCATTTACTTGAAATGTCTTATCTGAATGATGAATTTGATAAAAAATGACGTTATAAATTTCGTATAAATTGTTCTACAATTTATCGGCTAATTAGACGGTGGGTTAATAGTATTATGATAACCGTTTGTATGGTTTTACATCGCTCATCTGAATTCGTTATAATTAGTTAAACAACCACGTGCATGTAAACACAAAAATTTTTTATTTATATTGGATTATTTTACGTTATTTACAACAATGATTTATTGAATATATGGAAGTAGTAGAACCTAGTACCCGGTTTCTAGTATGCAGATATTAAATTGCATGTCCATAGATCGAATTTTTGTTTAGGCAAACTGAATGGCAGTGATGTCGCACGATGACAGCACCCGTAGTGCCGAACCTATCGAACAGAATCTTCAAGGATAATACGACTGACCAGTCGCCAGTCTGATCCGGGGAGTGTCAGTACTGAGATTTATTTTGAGATACCGGTTTTTTTTAATTTTTCTACCTCTGGAAATTCTGCCTCGCCAGTCTACATTGTCCAGTAACTAAATAAACCAAAAATCAGCTCTGTCTCTTTCCAGACTGAGATATTCAGAGATATGTACTTTGAATAGATCACAACGTTTCTCGATGTGGTTTCCGTATCGGTACAAAAACAATGCTTTTATTTTGTTATTGAATCGAAATAAAAATTATTTCCGCAGAGATCGTAATTTCAGTGACTTTTTAAACAAATATAAAGTTAAAAAAAATGACTACCTCCGTTCAATGCACTGGGAAAGCATTTGCAAGTTATGTAGTTATCAAAACGCGACATGTGTTATTATGGTACAGTGCGCAAGAGCCCATACTCTACAACATTCTTCGTATACGAAGTACGGTATTTCATTCCAGTTCTATAATCAGTTTATCATAATCCCCGTATTATTATTATTAATTTGTTTGTTATTATTCATCACATTTTCAAGCCGCTGCTATCGAATTGTCGTCTTTATTATTCGTTTTCAACAAACAAAACACAAACAAAGTCGAAATCAATATATCGCATCTCTGCACCGTTTTTCGCATAATCTCCCATTTTTCGTTTTTCACACTTCTACTCCGTATCCACTGTCATGCAGTACACTTGAGCACCGAAAACTATTCAAATTCCAACGTCAACTTCACCAGACTATCGAAACCAACATTTCACCCATATAAAACCTCGAAAAATACATTAAATCAGTACAAAAAAGATCCCTTTATTTCGCAGCTGCTCGACTCATTCCACTCGCCCCACATCACTCAGAAAATACTTGGGCGTACTCATGTGGTAGTGATGCTTCCACGGGGCATAATGCCCATGGGTGAACCCACCAAAGGCACTGGAAAACTTTTTCCACTCTTCCACCTTGTCATCGCGTATCTCGGTCACATCGTTATCACTGTCCTCACCCTGCCGGGGTACGGAGAATTTCGCCATCTGGATCTCGGTGTCCGAGAGTCCACCGTGCGAGATCCGCGCATAACTAGGATATAAATCCAAATTTCAAATATTTCGTTATTACACACATTTTTCTGGTCAGTTTCCATTTCCAGTCTATGGTTCCCCTATTTTTGCAGTTCGGAAAATATTCCCAACTTTTCTTCCTCGCGCTCTTCACAAAAGGCGCTTGTATTCCGGCTATTTAAAAATATATCTTATTTCCATCATTTCTTTGCTTTTATTTTTTGCTCATTTTTCAGAGCTACAACTCAAAAAAGGTTTGCCCATGCCTTCTGGCTTTTTTCAGCCGGAATTACAGAAATATATTGAAACAAAGATTTTTCTACAATATTTTTGCAGAAACTGGAAGCTATCACTACGTAGTTTTGATTACACAGTGTTAATAAAACACACTGGAAAAGAGCTCACCAAAACAAAACGAGCCGGAAAATAGATCAATATATTTACACAACTGCACTAATCCCGAAAGTATATTTATATAGATGATTTGGACCGAAGAAATGTATTAAATAAACCATGTCAAATTCAATTAACAACTGGAAATTATTTCCACATATTAATGAACATAACTGTTTAATTTAATTTCTTAATAAACTTAAATAATTTCTTAAAACATTCATCTGTTTTACTAAATGAACTAATGTAGTAAAATACAGAATATAATCCCCTTATTCGATGTTTCTCCTGATACTGTAACGAAACTCACATCAACATACAACCCCCCCACTCACCCGACTCTCCGCAATCCCCGATACATGACATATTCACAGAATCTCTGCTTATCACTGGGATCAATATCCTTCAACCTTCCCTTATCCGTGAAATACAGATAATCCCGACTGAACGGTTTGGACGTGACATAGCCCACAAACACCACCGGATACGGTGACACGGCGGACAAACTGGCCAGATACTGGGTCTGCAACTGCCGGTCCAGTTCGTCCCGGTCATTTCCCATGTGGGTGGAGATGAGCGTCACCGGCTGGCCGGAAATGTTCAGGACGGCCGAGATGGCCGGGGCCAGTTCGCCCTCGGGGGACGGGAGGAGGTGGTGGGTGGAGGAGATGATGGGATACTTGGAGAGTAGGAGGTTGCCCCAGGTATGGTCCTGGGACAAAATGCTGCATGTTATGATGGTTTTGCGTCATTAATTATTGTCACAAAATATTCTTGTCAATTAGTTTTTTTAGTGTTACCACCCTTCAGTTACTGTACCTTTCTTTCAGAAATACAGTATGTAAAATACACATTACAAGAAAAAGACAGTCATTAAGAAAAAAGCCAAATAGAAAGTTCTGATGCGCATATTTAACCACCTATAATAAGGTTAATACATGGAGTTGGGCTGCAAAATGCGATCGCTACCAGCCCATACACTACGAAAGTCCATATCCACTGGTAATGTCTCACACTAGTATCAACTACTTCAGGATGCATCCAGATGATCCAAAGTGCATGAAGACAATGCACGAAACGAAACAACAGAAACTGCAGTCATGCAGAAACACAAAGCATACAACAGTAATCAAACACCGGGAATGCGAATTAGTTAATTTAGGTGAGCCAGAAAATGCTGACTAACCGTCAGTTTTCAGTATTATAAGCATCCAATCCGACATATGAGTGATGAGTTGCAATAACAAAGAACAACAGGAGAGCTTTAAGTTCGTAATGACAAACTTTACGGACGAAGAGCAAGTAACGTTACAAAAAAACCACAAAGTGTTTTCTCAGAAAAATTCATTACTACCAGGATATTTATTTAGTCAAGTCTGAGCCCCACAAATGCGCCTATCCACTTACTTTGGTAGCGGGTCCAAAATCCACAAACATCCCCAGTTTCTCGCTCAACCACATGGCCAGATCATTGTGTCCAAGATAAGGTTTACTGGCGTCACTTTCCAGCAGTGCAATGACATCGGCGTTCGTCTCCTTGAGAACATTCGCCGCCCGGTGCAGACTGGGCCATCCCTGGTTGTCATAGCCAAAGTGGAATGTCCAAATCAGCGCCGTGAAATCCCGCGTCTCGGGGTTAAGGATCTTCGTCTGGGGTTGCAACGGCAGCCGGCGGAATGTCCCGGTGCCGGTTATAATGAGGGAGACGATGATGATAATGCGGAAGAAGTTCGGTGCGCGAATGTCCTTGATGTTGCCATCTAGAAAACACCAGCATTCTATAAGAATGCTGGATTTTGTCCTAACTGGCATTAACTGTAGATCAACTGATAAATCACTGCAGTTAAACTTTCTGCTCAAAAAAGTACGTCATCTATTGTTGTCACGTCATGACGATGTAATGATAGACACAAACCATAATAATGAATTACACCATTTACATTTCCAACATGTGTCGCAGTTGTCCAAGTACCGGCTATCGGGAAGCGAAGGTGAAGCATTAAATACGGCAGAAAACGTAGTACAGTGGCTTACAACACTCCCTAGCCATGACCCAGAAGTAGATAACACACAGCGAAACTTTCGGACAATGAATCATTATTAATGATTGTTAATGTTTTTTTGCGTTTCAATCTATGTGATACTTTCAGTTTAGTCTTTAGTGTCCTCAAATCCTGCAGCAGTAAACAAACAACAGAGCAAACCAAAATCAAAAGTTTCTGAAAGGCTACACAGAAAACGAACAGCGAATACACAGGCAAAATTCAGCAGTCAGGAAGGACAAAAAGTATGGAAAACTCGCAATGTTAACAGAACTGTTTCACGAACTCTGCCATAATGCATTCAACTGATGCGAACCTTGCGACTTCAGCCACTGATCTACGACTTTCACTGCCGTACTTGCTTTGTCGCTACTGCTTCACCGACCAGCAAAAGAAACACTACGCCGATTTTTACACCAATATTTCTATCATTCAAGATTTTCAGAAGCCCAGTGAAAGTACGACGATTCTGCCCAACGAAATTATATGTGCACAGTGAGTGAGCCACACTATCAGTGCTGCAATTCGTGATCTCTAAAAATATTCAATAATATTATTTTTAATAATAAAAATAAAACTTATTTTTTTATAAATAATAAATTATTATTTAATAGTAAAAAATATTATTTTTTATTAAATTATTAAATATATTTTTTTTAATTTAAAATAATATTTTAAATATCTTTTATAAATAATAATAGTAATATAATATTTTTTGATAATATAAAGAAAATATTTTTTTTTTACTTTTAATTTGACGTTTACTCGGTACAACTCACCAAACTTGCCAAACGCCGTCACCAGCGTCATACACATGACCCCAATCAGCACATCCGACCGTTCCCGCGTCACCACTCCCCCGGGGACAAAGTTATACGCCACCGTCCACACATGGAAGAAAATCTCAGCCAAATACACCCCCATCGCCACGGTCATCACCACAGCCGGACTGGACACCAACACTCTCCTTAGCGTCAACACCCACACCATGGAGCACCACCCGGCCAACACCAACCCGCACACAAACCCGGCATAGATATTCAAAAAATACGTCCCAAAAAACGCCACCACCCCCACAATCCAACACGTGACGGAGGAGTACCTCCGGATATCGGAGTACGGGAGAAACGTCCCGATGATCAGGGCCAGGAGGACCAGGGGGGAGGTGTAGAAGGGGGTGAGGAGGTTCGGGGGGTCGGTGGCGCCCCGGACCACCCACCGGGAGAGGACACCCAGTTCACCGAAAACCCAGTGGGTCAGGTAGAAGAGGCTGCCGGTGAGGAGGCCGTAGAGGAGTTGACGGGATTTGGGGGCTTTGTATTCGGGTTTGGGAGGGGCGGGGGCGGATGGAGTGGTGGAACGACCTTAAAACTGTACAGTCAGAAACCGAATACTAAGCAGAATTCAAGAACTGCACTCGCCCAATAACGTATGGAAAAAGAATCCTAAATTATCAGCAATATTTCTTTAAGAATTTGTGAACATGACGCTTTTGGCGACTGCGACTTTCAGCCACTGATCTACGACTCCTATACTGCCGCAATACATACGTCTTATCTTCACGGCTTCGCCGACCAATAAATAGAAGAACAACTAAGTACTGACGATCTTAACAACCACTCATTTTGTCTGGAGATTTTGTTTTGTTGTGTAACTATGTTCTTTTGTAATCGTGATTGAGTAAATCCTGCTTTCTACACGGTAAAACGTTAATTAAAAATTATCAAAAGGCGACTGACCATTGCTCATCACCGGCGGTCACGCGAAACCGCAGGCGCTTTTATGTTTTAACGTACGCTCGGGATGAACCGCTGCATTTGGACAGTGTGTGTTAATTTCGAAGCAGCGTAAGAAAATTACGGTAACAATCTGAGTATGTTCATTCTAGGCTTTAATTTCAGTTTGGGAAAAAATTAAGAAAAAAAGAATACTAACATAGTATTCTGAATATTATTCGAAATGTTGCACATTTATTCCCTGACGAACCAATGTTTCTATGAACAGTCTATCTAAACCAGTGCGTGGCTCAACAATGCCAGTAATCTACGATTATCAATAACGTACTTCTAATATTACGTTCATTCCACATTACCACTTTACACCGTCCACTGCCAAAGCTGAGAAAACATATTTCGATAACACAACAATTACCAAACGAATTTTCGACTGTGATTTCATTCAACATATACATACTCCGATGTATTTTTCCCAAAACAGGTAAACGATAACGACCCGAATGAAAACAGCTGTTGCTGTGTAATCAAGTTTTCGGTCCGATAATTCGAACAAAAAATAAAATATAAAATAATAAAATTTAGAAAACAAAATAATAGCAAAATAATGATAAAAAATAAAATAAATAATTTATTACAAATAAGTTTGAAATAAAATAATAAAATTTAGACTTCTTAGCAGGAATTTCATTTTAATAAGGAGAAAGTATGAAAAAACAAACCAGTTGTAACAAACATACAGAGATCCGTATGGTTTATTTGCACAGTATTAATCTTAAATTCTCTAGGTTGCTGTGAACAACGGAGGGGACGTCGTCATCCTAGCCAGTGCACTACGACTTTCCGTACTATAAATCATTACGAAACCAAGCTCCGGTGGTATAACTAATGCGACAGTATCAAACTTCGATATCTGGTGGTTTCACAAACTGACAAAAAAATCCCAAAAATGTTTTACACGCAAAAACTATTAACGAACATTCTACTCGTCGTTGTTACCTGGTTCGCTTGTAGACGGTGCATTTTCTTTACTTCTAACCGGCGACAATCCCGCACTCCTGACAACCACTCGGGTCAGGATGCTGACAGCAAAAATAGAAAATATTATCCAGTTGGTTGTGTGATCGGCCCATGCCGGTGCGATGCTAGTCATGGCAACACGCGATGATAGAAATAAAAAGTGGCTTCCCAGTAACAGCCAGAACTGTCGCACTCGCGATTCCTTCGGGCCGGAGAATAATTTACTGCATAAATACAGCATCGCCGCGCCATTCCCGATGCTGAGGACTCCCAGTCTCGATAACGTGGAAGGCTATGAAGGTTCAAATTCAATTAAAATATATGTAAATTCCCGAAAAATTATAAAAAAATGTTGTTTCACAGCAATTTTTTCAAATTTTTTTTAAACGGTTGCAGTTTTTCTACTGAACGATCTAAAACTGGAAGGAACGGTAAAGGCACGTGAAACTGACAAAAGGAGGTGCAAAACATCTAAAACGGAAGATTTAAAAAAAAACTATTTAAATTAAATGAGTCTGTTAAATCAAACGAAAATCAATTCCACTAAAAATTACACAGATTTAAGTGAAAAACATCGCATGTTACAGAGCTTAAAACATTAATGACAAGAAAATCAAAAAAGTGGCATTTTGAGATTTTTTCTTGTACGAACCATTTGGAATGAATAAACGCCACCAAGCATTCCCAGTTCGAGAATCGTACTGCCCGCCTCGGAGAAGAGAACCCTCCGGACGATGGCGCTGGCGGTGATGACGGGAATGAGCCATATCGCTGCAAAAGCTTCGTAGCCCGTGATATCCAGTTCATTCAGGGGGTAGAACCATATCATCGGACCCAGTGCGTAAAACAAGGACCAGAAACAATAATACGATATCGTCCCGTGAAGGGAATCAAATACCGTCATTTTAAAATTTTGGCAGTAAGCTAATGCATAATCGATTGAATAATAAAAGGATAATGTACTACAAACTAACTAAGCAAAAAAATGCGGTTCCCAGCAAACATTAGCAAGCAAAATTTAACAAAAATGCAAACAGCACGAAACCCAAACGAAAACAAAAACCGCAAAATCGCTTCGCTGTCAAGACTTAGTGATGTGACGGGTGGGTGTTGGAAGTTGGAACCCACACAGAAAGTACTGGGAAAGATGTGAACTCCAAGTTGCAACGCTTCCAGTTTCTTCCTCTGAAAACGGAAAACTTACAGCTCTACGTAAAAACTACAGGAACTCAATTAGTACTGTATTCTAATTGTTTTCGGTTTTTTCTGATATTTAATCATATTTTCAACCTTTAAGGCTCAAAAGGGGGCACCAGAAATTGGAGTTGTACTATTGGGTGGAATTGGAATGGTTATCACATCTCTGCCGCATTTCCGGTTGCAGACCCGAAGGCCGAAATCCAAAACACGAGTTTCTGTTTGCAACACAAAATTTCAGATCAGACTTTATTAAGTCAGTTAATTAAGTCAGTAATATTTAAGCCGAAGAAGGGGGGGTGGGGTAAAGATAGTAATAAGACCAAATGTTGCACCATTCGATAGAACTCGACGAGCTGAGTCGAATGATACCAAATTTGGACCAAAAAAATATTACTGACGCTAATATGCAGCGGGAGCTGCATAGTACTGTCTTGTAATTGATAATTAATTCCCGTGAAAATATTTTTCATAATAATATTCTTTCCAGTTTTACGCTTGCGTTTCATTTCCATGTGGTCATAGCATTCAGTCAGGAATACAGGTAAACTCCAAGATCATTTATAATTTCCGCAGTGTGGCTGCATTCTTCTTTCAGAAACTAAAAACTTCACAGTTTCTGAGTTTCTCTGCGTTTTTGCAGATCGTAGACAATGGCATCGCGTGTTCTCCGCGCATTTTCCCGTGTATATTCGAACACCTTGACCATTCTCCACCATGCACCACATCAACCATCATCCATCCGCTGCCTCTCCGCGTTCCACCCCCCAGCCCCCCTCCTCCCGCCCTTCCGCCCCACCCACCAGCCCCAGCGCCACATGTCCCGGCCGCGCTACACCCGCCCCCACTGCATCGACGCCGTCATGCTCAATCTGAAGCTCTTTGACAAGATCAACCCCGACAAACTGACACTCGATTCGCACTTCCACAAAGATCTGGGACTGGATAGTCTGGATCATGTGGAGATTGTCATGTTCATTGAGGATGAGTTCGGGTTTGAGATACCCGATATGGATGCGCAGCGGCTGTTGACGCCGCGGGATTTTGTCAATTATCTGTGTGATAAGTATGACATTTATGATGGGTGGGAGAAGGGGGAAGGGGCCACGAAGCGCGTGGATGAAGCGCATGCCAAGCATAGTGAGTGCCCGCCGGAGGATCCCTGGGAGAAGGCGGGAATGGGAAAGAGTCATGTTTAGAGTGTTCGAGATGGGAGAATAATGTTTTTTGGGCTGTGAGCTGTGTTTTGCAGTTTGTCATTACCGAAAAGTTGTGCAAGTATTTGAATTGCTAATGTGTTCGTGTGTCAGTGTCCTCTACCATTATTATGCTTTACTTGTATGTAAAATCGCAGATAAAGTGTTATGTCGATTCCCTGTTTGTGCGAAAATCCGTTGGTAAAATTACATCGTAAATAGCAATAAATTTTGCAAATAACACTATAACAAACAATTATAAGGTGATTCGTATTCGCATTTTTTCTGATTGCTTGTGACTGATAAATTATTAAAAAGTACTTCCGGTGCCGGAGGGGTGAATAATACAGTACTACCTTCGCAACGTTACGCCGTCACACTAACAAGACGGGTAAAAATTTCAGATGCTGATTGCTGCAGATTGCAGAGTGTTTTCGATTTCTTGACTCTTCAAATCTTATTCGTAACGTTTATGCCTAATTGGGCCATTGGCTAATGGTTTTTTGATTCGTTTTTTAAATGAGCTCGAGGAGCGTGATTCAGATTTTGGTCCTTCGGAGCTGATTTATCGCTTAGGCGGTTTGGAAAAGTGCGGTGTTTTTCAGTTTTTGTCTTCTCTTTGAACCTGTCACAGGTTCACCTGTTACCTGTGTTGATTTGCCATGGCTCAGAAATCGGGACTATCCAAAGAAGAGCTTCGACGCCTCATGAAAGAGAAATCTGCCAAGAAGATTGATTCTCCCTTCGCCAAGTATGTATTGGCTGTAGTACAGTAGATCGTAGTAGGTATCTCCTCGTACTTTGTACTAATCACCGCGTAATCGATGGTGCGAAATGCATGCTGTTGTAACGTTGTTTCAGTGTTAGATTGAGAATGGTTGAATTGAGTAAATTACTAAATTGTACTTCATTCATCCAGGTACGACAATACGGGACAGTTGCTGTGTATCTTATGCAAAACCAGTGTGAAAAGTGAAGCGACATGGAAAGCCCATGAAAATGGTCGACAGCACCAATTGGTAAACAATAGTTTTCGACATTTTCGTTATGCCGTAGTTTACGATCGTGGTTTTTTGGTTATTTATCCGGTGGATGGAATTATTTCAGGCGCTCACTCCCAGTCAGAACCGCGAAAAATCCAAAAGAAAAGATGACATACCTCTGTCAACTGGGAAGCCAGAAAAGTCCCTTTCGACGCAGGCAGGAAGCCAAAAAAGTGCTCTTTCATCAGACAACGGCGTCTCGAGCAGGCAGCATGATGAACCTCCTTCGAAGAAGCCAAAAATTGCTTCCCTGACAAGGTTCGTAATGGATAATTTGGCGGAACCGAAAATATTGGTTTTACAGTCGGACTTAATAAAATTCAGTCTGCATATCATCGTATGGAGGTGTTCTGTAATACCAGCACTTTTACACTCGGATACTCTTTAATTTCAGCATTTTGACTGATTTATTGGCAACAGGAAGACCGTTGTCGCTGGAATTAGCTTTTGTTGTATCGGAGCATTGTTTTAATAAACGTATTGTAATGTGAAAGTTGTAGAGCAGTGGCTAGATCCCGTCCGAGTCTTTGGCTGCCACAATTTGATATTGCACAAGAAATCGTATTTTAACTATTTACATACGTTTCAAACTAGATTTTTTGTCATACTTTCTCTTGTCCTAATTTTTAACTAAAATACAAGTTATTTTACGGACCGAGAACCTATGATTTTCATGGTAAGACGTCGT
The DNA here is from genome assembly GCA_034698045.1 of Paramacrobiotus richtersi. Lineage (NCBI taxonomy): Eukaryota > Metazoa > Tardigrada > Eutardigrada > Parachela > Macrobiotidae > Paramacrobiotus > Paramacrobiotus richtersi. The sequence continues at coordinate 16,299 of JAQGAU010000493.1, forward strand.
CCATAAATTGCGTAACCGGGAGATTCATACTTCATAGTACGAGCTGTATGTACGTATTCTTTCGGCGTGGCACTCAGATAAGTATGTGCATTTCTGCTTTCAGAGAATTCGTTGATGTTATGGAGGTGGAGGAATCCAAGTCATCTGGTTTACCTTCAGGTTAGTGACCAGTTTAAAATTTTTTGAGTTATAGTCGTTTTTTCCTACAAATAATTGGTAACAATAGTCTAATTTGCTGAACTTTAACGTCTGAAACTTTCGTGCAGTTTTTGACGAAAAGTTTGTTGAACGAAGTACGCACCAAATGCTGCAGTAATACTGCAGTACTAATATTTCTGTCTTTTATATTTTATTTATTTATCTGTCGATTTATTTATTTCTTTATTTAGATTCATTTATCTATTTATTTATATTTCTGTTTTTTATTTTGATTATGATCACTTTCAGCGGTAATGTTTTCAATATTTTGGCTCCAGTTTTAGCGATAATTGCTGCCTTGTTTTATTACAATTTTATTGATGATCATGATACAGTAATGCCATCTTTTTCTTCTGAGCGCTGGTTATTGGTATTTTCTTACATTATCTTTTACTGGAGTTTGAATTTTCGTTATTTTCTACAGATTTTTTTGATTCTCCTTCCATTCCCACGCCCACCGAATCCGATCCCGCCCCTCCGCAACCCGTCGACGACGCTTCCGCCCACCTCCCGGATGACTTTTTCGACAAACCCACCAAGAACATCAAGCAGAAACTGGACCGGGAGAAGCACAAACAAGAAGAGGAAGAGTGGGCCAAATTCCAGAAAGCCATGCATGAAGAGAGCCACAAGTCCTCCATGGCCGTTGAGCAGGATGACGAGGAGGCCCGCAAGCAGAAAGAACTGGAGGATATCGAAGAGCAGATGACACGCTGGCAGAAAATCCATGATCTGGAGATTAAGCGCGAACAGGGTAAGGACAAGGAGCAGCCGGTAGTCCACAAGGAGAGCATGCAGGAGGGCAGTGATGAGGAGGGGGAGGTGGATCTGGATGCGTTTGACTGGAGGAAACGCAAATTGTGGTAGTTTTGTGAAAATGCGCTGTTGAGTATTGGGTGGCATGATAATTATGGAAACTGCTGTATTTGTCGGTTTCTACAAGATTTTCGCTTAGTTTGTGATACGTACTCTTGGGTTTTATTGAAATGAAGAACTATGGAAGAATTGATCGTACCACTACTTTATGCTGCGTTTTTTTGCGTATTTAAGTTCCTTAATAGACTGGCATTCTGATTCGAACGAGCAAACACCTGATCTGTGAATTTGTAGGTTTGGAAGACAATTCTTCATTATGACTTTGGGTTTTAACACATCGTTTAGAATACGTAACAGAGTACTGCCGTAGTGAAAACATAGCGTATGGGCTTTCGGTCTCTTCAACCAAAGTTCAAGGACTAATCAGACTATAAGCTAGTGTAATAATCTGCATTGTCCTATATTTTCAGACATGATTTCAGAATCAACAAAGCGGTTTTGAAAAAAGTACTTCTGCTTTGCATTTTGTATATCCATGATATTTTCAGAAGTTTGTGGCTGAGACCGTGGAAAGAACAACTGTCATAGAATTATTATGTTCATGATTCTTGGGATTCTGGCAAGCAGACAAACTTTCATACCGGCTTAATGGAGTATTTATGCATAGCAAATCATGAAAGGCGATGTGGCCGAGCGGTCTAAGGCGTTGGTTTCAGGTACCAATCTACTTCGGTAGGCGTGGGTTCAAATCCCACCGTCGTCAGAATTTTTGTTTTTTTGCTGTGCTTTTTTTGCTTTTCTCGTGCCGAATTTTTTTATTTTATCAGCTCGATTAATTTTCATATTAATTGGAAAATTACTGGTAGCGTTTAAAAGAAACAAAATCAAAAAGTATCGAACTCGAAATCAAAACGAAGCCTTTTTCTCGTAGAGTAACCTGCGGGCGGCTGGCACATTTCCGGTTTGGCAGTCGAAAACTGAAATCTTGAACTTGCACAGCTGATTGCTCACAAGCCAAGATTCATTTTTGCAGTTTTTTCCAGTGAGGATTGCGCACAGATTACATTGTATTCGTCGGTAATACTCTTTGCCGTGATAATCTAATTAAAGGATATTATAACGCATTCAAAAATTCGCCATTCGGTAATTCACAGGCTCGCAGCCATGTCTCTAGAACAGGTATCCAACGCCAAATGTTTCGGTGGATTCCAGAAAGTTTTCAAGCATCCCAGGTCCGCACTGAGTCATACAGTTTGCAACTTATGTTACTTTTATAGTAAACGCTTCGGATTTTATCATTCTCACTGTAAAAAGACATAAATCATGTGTTTTTTCCAGCACTGAAACAAAATGCGCGATGACGTTTTCGATCTACATTCCGCCGCAGTCCAGTCCGGATGAGAAGTTTCCCGTCTTATACTGGCTTTCCGGTCTGACATGCAACGAACAGAATTTCATTACCAAAGCAGGAGTGCAGCGATATGCAGCGGAAGCGAAAGTGGTGATCGTTGGGCCGGATACAAGTCCACGTAAGTAAAACTGCCGAGCATATTTTGTTTAATTTGTTAATTATTGCTATCGTCGTTTGCTCCTGTGCAAGCCAGTTGGAAAATTGTGAAAAATGACAGGGATTGTATGGCATGCGCCATTACCAAAATCGACATTTTAGACATTTTTTGTAATTTTTCTTCTGCCGGCCTGGAACTTCATGAAATTGCTCGGGGCATTTTTGCTGGCTTAACGGATTTGGTGTTAGGTGGCTGCAACATCGAGGGTGAAGAGGAATCGTGGGATTTCGGAACCGGAGCCGGATTTTATGTTGATGCCACCGAAGATAAATGGAAGAATAATTACCGCATGTATTCGTACATTACAAAAGAGGTAATTCTGCGGAATAGAGGGAAAAACACTACCGTGCACACTTTTTATTTTTCACGTGAATTATATAAAAGGAGTTGAAATTATGATTTCACAGGACACTTGTTAGTGATTAATCAAGCAATATCTTCGGTCTTCAAAAATAAAAATAAGATAAAAAATAAATCTAAATATCATTAATAAAAAAATAAAATTCTTTGATGTAATTTTTATTTATAATTTTAAAAGTTATCGTTAACCAGTTAAAATTATCAACTGTAAAACGGATTAACATCAACCTCTGCATATGAAGTATTTTAACACGCCAGTTTGCATTTTGGTTTGTAATTCATGGGTTTAAATCAGTAAAATTAAGCAGACAAATAAGCTGATATGTTATTGATTTTTCGTGTTTAAAGTGGTGCAGTTAATAACAATCAACAACAAGAACATCGATAATTAATACTGAAGAAAAAAGAGAATAATATTATAATAAAATAAAAAAACAATAAATAATGGGAAAAAAGGAAAAAAAAGTAGTAAAAAATATAAAAAGATACTAAATAAGAAAATAACAACAGGAGTTGACATTTTCTTATCATTTTCAGCTGCCCGACCTGATCACGAACCATTTCCCAGTGGACGCCTCCCGTCAGTCCATCTTCGGGCACAGCATGGGCGGCCACGGTGCCCTGATCGCTTTCTTAAAGAATCCCGGTCAGTACCGCTCCGTCTCCGCATTCTCGCCCATCGCCAACCCCTCCTTATCGAAATTCGGGATCATGTGTTTCCGGGGTTATCTGGGCACTAAAGAGGACACCTGGAGTCAGTACGATGCGACGGATTTGGTGAAAACGTATCAGGGCCCCAAGGTGGAGATTCTGATTGATCAGGGCAAGGCTGATGATTTTTATCCGGATTTATTGGGGAATAATTTCGCGGGAGCGGCTGGGAAGGCGGGGTTGACCGTCAAGTACCGCGAGCATGAAGGTTATGATCATGGGTATTATTTTATTTCCACGTTTATCGGCGAACATATCCAGCATCATATGCAGTTTTTGCGGAAGTAATCTGGATTTTTCTGAATTTTTTTGAATGCTCACCGACGATTTGTTGTTGTTTTTTTCTCATTTGGGTAAATTCTATTCTATTGCTTTGAATTCATGACATGGTGGTGTTCAAACGGTCTGCGCATTTTTATTTAATATTTTCAGTGACTCATTTTGGATGTGCTCTGTCCGTATTTTCCAGTGAGAATTTGGGGTTTTTTACAGCAGTATATTTTACTGTGGGGGAATTTTTATTGTATCCATATTTCGCGAAACCTTGTGGCTTGTCATAAACGAGCGAAAGAGAAAAAACTGCACCGATGATTATAGAAAATATTGGTCAGAGCAGGTTTTTTCACTGAGGTGCCGCCGTTGCTAAATTTGTTGGGCGAATATAATGAATTGCGAGCTGTGGGAAAGTCACGAACCGGTTCAAAGTCTAGACATCTGCCGCATTATGCATAATAGTCGGTAGAGGCGGCCGCAGACATTTTGACAGGCCCCGCCATCGCCGTTCTCTAGCTGCGGTGTCGTGCACCGTGGGCCCAGTTTATCTGGCTTGCTACAACTACGTGACTTCAAGTTTTGCCCGCCCTCTGTGTCCCAAGCAGTAGCTGACAGCATAAACTGGCCGCGCACTTGCTACTTCCAGCTGGAGTAGCAAGGGAGTAGTGAGTTCACCATGACCCCGCTATCACTAGAGCAATAAAACCATGGTGAGCCGGCATAGGACCGTATGGCAAGCCGGCATAGGTTTCATGGCAAGCCGACAACTGCGCTATGGTGAGCCGATTAATTCGAAATATTAACTAAACCACAACTTGTTAATTATTTCAGTTTCGAGTTTATACTTTGCACTTTTGCAATGTGCAGCTTACTTTTCAAATCTCTAAAAACAAGGTTTATCGAAAACTTTAAATTTTATACTTTATTATGTAACTTTAAAATTGCCAAAGTAAATTTTAATTTAAAATTAATATTCTGCAAATTAAGATTTCATTAAAATGTTTAGTTTAAGTTATTAAAATAAATAGTTTACGTTGTTTATTTTCCAGTTGTTATTTTGAAGGTTACACTTTTTAAGTTATAAATTTTCATTTTCGTTCACAATATTTTTTCTAAAACTTATCTTTAAATAAATTATTTTATTTTAAAATTTCAAACTTTTAATTTACATATTCGTATTTCCGGAATATTTTGAATAATAATTCGGCAACATTATAAATTCCAACGTTACAGTCAAGCGCTTTCCGTTTAATCATTTTGTAACTGAAAATTGGATTAATCCGGTATTAAACGACGAGTTTCAGTGTACTGTAGTAACCTCATGAGGTTGCTACATCCGCTAACCATTACGTCTACGGGAAGCAGCTTCTAGTGCGACTACGGGTAGCAAGCGCTGTTTACGTGAGCGTGCTACCGCTACTAGCAGGCTATGTAGTTGCGACTATGTAGTCTAGTCTGCATGCGTAAACAGCGTCGCAACTGACTTTGTGCTATGTGACGACAGCGAGAGGCCACGCCTGGCAAAAGCCTAGCATGTAGCAAGTAGCAAAGCCAGATAAACTGGGCCCACGGCCCAGTGGACTGCGTCTCTCTACCTTCTCAGGCTATGTTGCCAATCATTAAGAGAGAGTAGCGTCACGAAGTACGCACGCCGCTAGAGAACGGCGATGGCCCCGCAGCTGTTTCACAATGTCCAACCCCCCAGGTCCCATTGGTCTGTATTTTTGTAACAGGTTACTGACACTTCCGTTCTCGGTATGGCCAAGGGACGATTCTCATTCGAACCAGAACGCGATTCTGTAATTTCTGTAATTCTGTTATCTTGCGAGTCGATCCTTGAGATATTTATCAGCTCTTTGTCACTTTGTGTGCTTCCTGTACAATTCGACCTTCGAGCCAGATTGTCTATGGTAATATTAGCAAACAAACCGCCTTATCGTTGAGTTCTTGATGTACTAATCGATCGTTATGGAAAGTGTCGGTGACGGCTGAAAAAATGTCCAAAGTCCCCGTCAAGCGTTCCAACTCATCCTCCAAGATCTCCCTGGATCCGGAGAATCAGCGGTGTATTCTCGGTCTCCTGCAGGATGGGAATCGCGATTCAACCATCGCCACCATCGTACAGGCCTTCGCCGTTCAGCGTCCCAATGTCCCCATGGAAGAGGTCGAACGGCAGCTGTTTAGTGCACTGCAGAATGGGATTGTTGTGCAGCAGTTCAGTGTCAAGAAGAATGAGTACGTGTTTATGGATGCTGGGCGGTTAATGGAATCGCGGACGTTTCGCATTGGTTCGTCGAGTGAGATGCGGCAGGCCGTGCAGATCGCTGTGGAGGAGATGGGGGAGGTGGACGGATCCGACAAGTCCAAGATTGAAAAGTACATCTCGTCCACATTCGAGTGAGTCTGGTTTTTTGGTTCATTTTTTGCGGAATTTTTCGTACAATTTTCTGATATGAATGGTGTGAAATGAATTTAAAATCAAATTTTTCTGAATTGTTTTCTCTGGGCACTGCATGCTCCCGCCCTCGGACGTTGGGGGGGGGGGGGCTTTATGCCCTGTTCGAGTAAGACTGGGTTTTTTTGGTTAATTTTTTTTGCGGAATTTTTACACAGTTTTCAGATAAGAATGGTGTAAAGGAATTTATAATGAATTTTACCGAATTTGTTTCCCTTGGTACAGTACATCATGCTCCCACCCCTGGATGTTGGGGGAAGGGGCTTTTGCCCTCAGGGGCGAGCGAAAACCCATGATTGCAGGTTGATGAGAGTTTTGTTGCAGTATTATAGATTTAGTTCAGTGTTGCGAAGAAAAAATGTAGTTCAGTTTATTTTAAAGTATTTTTGTATGATTACAGGGTAGATCGGCGCGATTCAGCGGCTTCGCTATTCAACACGGCATTTAGCGCATTATACTGTGAGGGGGTTTTGGCTCCAGTTGGAAGAAACACTCATCGTTATAAGCTGAATGTTCCCATACCCTCCGTTGATTCTAATGCGAAAATTGAAGAAAAGAAATCGGGGACAATCGAATCGGCTAGCCAAGGCGATACTACGGTACGTGAAGAAGAAACAGTACATATGCTGTAGGAAAATATCGTAGAGTAATGGCTGCATGATCCATTAAAATAGGACGTTTGTACGGCTCTGTACTCTGAAAGAGAAGCTCGCGTAATAGTTTAGTTTTTTATCATGTTATATGTTTATTTTTCTGGTTTGTACGGCAGTATTAACGTAAATAGAAGTTGCAATAAAATCGGTTAATGTGAAAAGTGAGGAAAAGGGAAATAACTGCACTGCATACCCAAAATAATGCAAAAATATGATTTCAGTAAATTCAGTATAAGTAAGTTAAATATAAATTAAATAGGATTCTTACCGGAGTTAGTTAAATATAATGAATTAGTATGAGTAAATTAAATATAAGTTAATTAAATATAATAAATTAATGTGAGTAAATTTAATATAAGCTAGTTAAATATAATAAATTAATGCAAGTAAATTTAATATGAATAAATCAAATATAAGTTCAATAATGCAAAACCAGACCACAGGTTGATCCAGGTCTGTTTTCTATGGTCAGATTTTTTCAGAAAAGTGCCGAGAAATTCAAGAATAACGAGATCCTATTCCCGTTAACGTATACGTGAAATAAACATTTCATTCATTGATATCGCGGTAAATGATTTTCTGCGATATTGATTAATCCTGCTCAACCTTATTGAGAATTAATTAATTGCCAATAAATTAGTTAATTTATTGGGAATATTGATTGATTGCTTTTTTTTATACAGGAAAACGTTACCTTATCGGAGAAATCCCCTCGCAAACGGAAGCTCCTCGCTACCGACAACGAATCGGGTGAGATGAACAAGTTATCCTTTGGCGCCCCAGGGCAGTACTGGGTCAGTCAGCCCACGAAACGCCGTTCGGCGGCCAAAAGTATCACTCCTTCGCCGCAGAAGAAACGCGGCCGGAAACGTCGTGTCGTGCCGGCACAGCCGATGGACTCGTCGTTTTCCAGTGGCACGACTTCCTTATCTGATGATCTGCCGTCCCGGACAACGACAGAAGCCGTTTCGAAGGGTGCGGGAAATCGGAAAATGGGCGCGGCACCAGGAGATTTGAACGGGTAAGCGAAATGAATATGTGGTAGGTTTGATGGTTAATTCGATAACTAATCATTGTAATATTAATGTTTAACGATAATTAATCATTGTAATATTAATATTTAACGATAATTAATATTTGTAATATTAATATTTAACGATAATTAATATTTGTTAGAAGAAATTTTGCGTAATAAATTTCTGAAAAGTATTGTAAAATAATATAAATACATCAAAAAATTTACAGTAAATTACATAAAATCGGTCCTGTAGAATGTACTGAAGTAGGGATTTTTGTAACAACAGCTCTGCGTTTTTTGAAATTTTCAATAAAAAAAACTAATTTCCAACAGAATCCTGTACATGGAAATGCATGACACCGTGGTGGTTGAATGAACAGTGAAGACTTAGTCTGAATGAATATCCTAATGAATGAATGAATTGTATTTATATGTAAACCGGCATTTGTGAAGTTTTAGGACTGATCATGGTGAGAGATTATTCACTTCGTTGCGTTGTTTGATCGGTGTACTTTTTCTGGCAGCTGAATATTTTGATCTGTTCATAATGTCGGAAGTGGATTGATGAATTTGGTAGTTATTACTTGAGTTGTTCGAAGGAAACTGAATTTTCTGTTGCAGTTGTTTTTATTATTTATTTTCTGTATTTCAGCAAAATTCCTTATGAATTTTTATGATTAATTTTATGTTCTGTTTTATTTATTTTATTAATTCATGTTATTTTATTAATTTTATTAATTTTATTAATTTTATTTATCTCTATTTTTAATTTTATAATTGTTTTATTTTTTTAATGTATTTTTTTTCCAGTGAGCCCAGCACATCATCCGGAATCAGCTCCCAGCCCTTGGACACCTTCGAGTCACAAGATCACCCCTCATTAGACGAGTTCCATCTGTTTCCAGTGGAAATGACCGCGCCACTCGGGAAAGTAAGCCGCGAAGTGTTGGCCATTCGCCACGAGGCCACGTCTGATCAGCTTACTTCCCTCGCACAGGACAGTCTTTCCGGGCCGGCGTTTGATGCCGATACAAGCGTGGAAGAGGAACCTCTGCCGGCTGAACTGGAAACGTTCGGATTCGCTGATGATGCAGTGGCTTTTCTCCGTGAAGCGTCGCGTCGATCAAAAAGTGAGTTTCTGGTAGTTATGAGAAAAATGTGGAGTCTTACAAATACCGTCCTATGACCAAATCTCCTTAAAATGTAGTTGAGTAATCAGTACAGGCAATTTGTGCCAGCTGAACAATACGTAATCGGAGAACGTGAAATCACATAAATAATGTTATGGGAATGGATAGTGTTCAAAACTTTAATCTGAGTTAAAGTCGCTGAATGTACGGAATATTTTCATTTTAGAGCTTCTTTGGCAGTGACTCTGTAATCTACTCATACAATTTTTTCGCAGGAAAATGAGCGACTATACCAAAGCTTTACTGTAACTCTAAAGCTTCATTAAATCAGGCGAAAATGACTTGGACAATTTTAGTCATTTATAGTTACAGTTTTGTTTCATTTGTTTTTACAGTTTTAGTCATTTATTTTTACAGTTTTAGTCATTTATTCTTACCATTTACCGATGGTGACAACGTATTTCCACTTTTCCAGTCTCAAACTGTACTTTTTTACTGTGCTATATATATTGTTGAAAGTCGTAGATCAGTGGCTGAACAGCGGTTAGATCACACCAACATACCGTGTGGCGTGCATGCAGAATGCTGACATATTAATTTTATTGTGGTGACTGGTTTTTTTCATATCTTTTTGCTTGATAAGTTAGTAATCCTGCTCTTAGTTGTAAAGAATCGATATTTTCTTCCGTACCAAAGAGCGTACGTTCAACGTTGTGTTTTTGAGTGTATTAAAGAAATAGTTTAGTAGTAATGTATGCTCTGCTTCATTTGCAGTCCCGTTGAAACGTTTTGTCCCATACTTTTCGGAGATTCACGTGAAAAACGCCGAAGCCACCCTGTGTGTCGTGGACTGCATTCTGGACGCGCTGGACAACCAGGGAAGAGCCGCCAACAGTTGAGAATCTGATCTCTCTTGGAAGCTGGATATAACTGTGTTTCTGTACATCCGCTTCCGGTGAATCTCGAACGGTTCCTTGAAATACTTTCTGGACGCTCGATACTCTTTTCTTTCTCCAAAGCATGTATACTTAATGATTTGTTAATTTCCTGTACGAATTTCGCATCTGTATGGGATTTTTTTATTCGTGTCGTATAATTTTGTGGCAGTTCGTTTGTTGCAGTAATGGTGTCATTTTTCGATATAATTATTATTGTCATAATTTCACGATGCTTTAGTGTAATCGGAAGATTTGTCAGACTCTAGTTGCTGTTTTTACGGTCGATTTTACTATGTCAGTCTATGGAAATACTCGGATGTGAACGGAGACAATTTTGTACTGCATGACCGGAGATTTTGTTTAATAAATCGCAAATAATTCAACAAAAAATCGCGTACAATTCTGTCAGCGTTCCGAAACGACCTGCGTCATAAAACACCAGAAAAACACATCAAAAATTGTTTTAGAAATTAGTCAACAATTTTTCCACAGCAAAGCACCAAATTCCGCAAATCGCATGAAAAATTTTACCTTATTATACACAAAATTTAATCCTTGTTTTGCGTGTCCCCCGGGACATCCTGGACGAGATCAGCGAATCCCAGTTTCCTCCAGTCTTCCTTGGCCATAAGCTCCTTCTGCATACGACAATCCAGATAGTTTTTGGCTTCCAAACGGCACTGACTGTTATCGTAGCTGTTCTGCTG
>JAQGAU010000494.1:0-27099 GCA_034698045.1 Paramacrobiotus richtersi
ATTCGCAGAAATGGTTGCCAACATCCATCTTTGCAAAACTCTTGAACATGGAGGACCTCCGCTTCGCTTCGGTCGATGAATTCGTGGTATGTACGGACGTTTGGGTAAACGTGCGCACAGCTACACGCAGCTCATGACCATAGCGTACCAGTTCGGTCGGCCACGGATACCTGTCAGTGTCACTAGCACAACGCTGCAACACGACCACGACCAGCTCGTCACTGCTGACCGATATGGGCAACATACCGGAGCGCCGCAGACTCACGCAGAACGTTCTCCACAGCGGTGAATATCGTGGGAAGACTGCAGCGATATCAGCAGGCAACCGGAAGGCTGGTCGGACGACGAAATCGCCCGACCCAATCGCACGTGAATGCAGCTCCGCAGAGGATGACGGCGGACGAATTTGGCTCAGTTGCACGATTTCACGCCGGCTTATGCCTCCGTACTGCACCTCCACCAGCACCACCTGCTTCCACTCCTCATGCGGATGGACTCGGTTAGGAGCGTAGCATCGCGCCAGATCCAGGGGCGTTTGGGGCTGTCGCGCAGCAGCGCCACCACGGAAGAGCCCACTGGCAACGTGACATCCGGTTTGTCGTTGTATGTGCAACTGAATGCCTCGTCATATTTCACCAGCTGGCGCCGCTGTCTCTCACATCCGAAGTCAACGACGAGGCCGTCGGACTCAACGTCGATGATCGTCCCATGCGTTAAGCCCTCTTCCCGAGTGACATCGACTGCCATTCTACCATAGACGGACCGTCGGTAACCACAATCCCCGTACTGAATCCGAAACATTCTGCTAACGCTCTTTAGAATGTTGTATAGCCCAATCGACAGCCTCAGTGCCAAATTTTCCGATTACCAAGGCCCAAGGGATACTCTCTTGGTATGGTCTCTTCTTTCATGTGGATAATAGCTTTAATATACTATGAATATATAATGTAATGTTCGGTGCTGCGCAGTTTGACTGATGACGGGGAAATATTGCGGCCAGGCACCGACGATCGATGTGTGCAGATGAGTGGGTCAAACTTGTAGCATACGGTGCACGGAATGTAAGGCAGTGCTATCGCGCGTTACCGCGATGCGAGAGAGCAGATTATCGATTAATTCGGCCATGCCAGTGAACACGCCCAAATTCCCAGTTTTCCTGTTAACATTAGTCAGCCATTTTCAACGGGAAACGAACGTACGTACATGATCAGCCCACTTTAGTTGATCTGTTTGTTAGCTGACCATGGATCAGATATTGCTCTGGATAGTCGATACTGCTTTCGGATTAGTGTTGTCTGGTGCTTTTATGAAAACGCTCCCTAACACAGTTCTGTGAGTGTGAATCCTATTCCTTACTTGAGTTCAGTGTTCAAGGAGGGGCGAAGTCCCCCCGATGTTTCTACTGGTGCTCGGTTCGGTTTCTTAATCTTTGTGAAAGGGTAAGGGCGCGGAGTGTTTCTGTCGGTGTTATTTTAACGTTGCTAATGGTAGGTATGGTCTACGCTTCGATGCACTTGCACGCATTGAAGCGTAGATCGTAATTATCCGTATTAGTTGTTATGTAGAGGCAGCACAAAGGCTGCCTGCTTCTGTTCACGCTCCATTTAAGTGTACTGCAGCGTAGACCGTCGGACTGCGCAACGAAGCGTGAATCGTCACAGTATTGACTTTTGCTAGCCGGCATTCTACCTCGGGTTTCTTTTTATATCAGGAATCAGATTTTAGTTATATCATTTGATATCACGGAAGGGATAAAAAACTAATCTTGTGAAAACTGTTGGGATTTGGTGGAGGTAAAATGCCGATTACTTGTTACGTTGTTAATTGTATGTCAAAGAGTGGCGATGATGCAAATGTTGCGTTTTATAAATTTTAAAATTTATTAACGAAAACAGATTGTTATCGAAAGTGGTTGGATATTTATCATAGGGAAGATAACCCTACAAAAAGTTTTCGTATTTGTTTTCTGCATTTCTTACGGGAAACTTACACAGAAATTTTGCTAAGCATGTACCAGGACATTTGCGGTATTTATTGGCGGATGCGATACCGACTGAAAATGACCTAAGGATTATCGGACTGGTGAGTTTAATTCATTTAATTCTGTTGAAGCAGTGTATGGTATGTTTTGTGTGGATGGTATACGTTTACACAAATGCAACCTTCAGGTGAAATTGTGTTTTTTTTCCTTATATAAAGCGAGAGTTGCTAACTTTCATTCATGGCTGGTAGGGGTATATATAGATATATCCATAAAATGGAAAAGAATTTTTTTAATAAATAAAGTTTAATTTCTTTAAATAATAATCAGTGAACATAGTTGTTACCCTTCAACGATACCGTATATACAGAGGCACGCTTGAATTAAAATTGTACATTTGTCTTCATCAAACAAAGTTATAATGCTCAAATAATTTAACCAACGAATACATTTACTAACTGTTTCCTTAACCACGAGTGGGAGACTTATATACAGACGTATCGCTGCAGTGAAACTTGAAGGGAAACTTTACTTGAACGTTTGCTGTTTAAAACACTATTTAAGCAGATGATGTATCGTTTATGTTTTTTTCATTAACTGAGATTTTACTGTACAAAAACAAATTTCAACTTTCAAACGTGGGTGGTAAACCTATATACAGGCGTACCCTTGATGTAAAATAGTACGTTTTTCTTTCTTAAATGAAGTTGTACTGCTGAAACAATGTATCTGAACGAATATATTCACCAACTTTCAAACAAAGGTGGTAGGCGTATATATATACCCTCAAAATAAAAAGGTACTTCTTTGTATTACAGAAATTGATCAAACATGTAATTCGTGAATGTAGTTACTGATCATTTATCATGCGTGGTAGACGTTGATATATACAGATGAATCCTGGAAGTAAAGTTGTACGTCTTTCTTGCTTAAATAAAGTATTTCTATTTCACAAATTTGATTAGCGGAAATATTCACTCACTTGGTGGGTGGTAAACATCCAATGTGTTTTTTCTAAAAGTTCCAAACGTATATACCTTTACCGTAAGAATGTACTATTTTTATTAAAAACTGCTTTGTGAATCTAGTTACTAACCTTTGACTATGGGTGAGAGAAGTATATGTGGACGTACCGTTAAAGACAAATGTGAATAAAATACATACAGCGCAATGGGAATATGTTATTGAAATCTGTTTTCTAATATTGAAAAGACAGAATATTAGAAATTGGCATTTTGGCCTACTTGTGCGCGGTACCATATAGCACGATGCAGGTTGTAGTGTGAGTAAGGCAGAGGCAAAGTGCCGGTTTGCATAGCTCGACACTGTGACGATCAATGCTTCAATGCGAACAAGTGAAGCATGAATCAAAGCAGCAAGCTGCCTTCGTTTCCAAAACTAATGAAGAAAAGAAGCCGGGGATCATCGGTCCGCAAGTTAATAGAAACTCGAGACGCATGCCGGTATTCAGATTTTGGATGGCTGCTATAATGCTGTCAGTACAGCACCTCCACGACGTTTGAAACAAATCCCCCAGGCTAAGGATAAAAAATTGCCAGATTTCACAAAAATCCCCCAAGCTTGTACTAAAACTTTACCAGATTATAAAAAAATTCCTCAGGTTTATAATAAAAATTTGCCAGGTTATACAAAAATTTCCCAGTCTTCTGATAACTGTTTTCCAGTCTCTACAAAAATCCCCAAGGCATATAATAAAAGTTTCCCAGTTGCAGCAAAAATCCCCCAGATTTATAATAAAAGTTTCCCTGTCGCTACAAAAATTACCCAGGCTTGTAGTAAAAAATTGCCAGTCTTCACAAAAATCCCAGGGCATATAATACCAGTTCCCAGTCTCTACGAAAATCTTCCAGGCATATAATAAAAGCTTCTCAGTCGCAACAAGAATCCAGCAGGCTTATAATGGCAGACGTATGTACAGATGTTCCCTTGAAGAAAAAAGGCTCGTTTTCTTGATAACTAAGGTTGTGTTGCACAAAAAAAGAATTTGAATATAGTTACTAACCTTCAACCGTGGGTGGTAGGCGTAGATACAGACGTACCCTTGAAGTGAAATTGAACTTTTTTATTTCTTATGTTGCTCAAAAGTGAAATTGAAAGTTATATTGCTCTAGAAATTTAAGCAGCGAATATATTTACTAACTTTTAACCAAGGGTTGTAGAGATCTATATTGATGTAACCTTAAAGTAAAAAGGTATTTTTTTATGAAAACGCTCCCAAACACAGTTGCGTGAGTGTGAATCCTGACAATCGTAGAGGTTGGCAGTCGTAAAGGTTGGTTCTGAAACATTGTGCGGTCTGTTTCAGCTGGCTGTATAAGAAATAAGTTGGCAAGCTTAATGAACAGAAGGAAGATAACTCAAAAATAATAAGAAAGCAACAAACATAGGAAACGGTTGGTAACTTTCATCATGGGTGGTAGACGTATTTACAGTGGTACCCTTGTTCCTTTTCCGTTATTAAAATGTTACTGATCAAAGATTTCAGTTAGCGAATGTAGTTATTTAGTTCAACCAATGGTGGTAGACGGATCTATAAATGTACATTAAGGTAAAAAATTAATTAGTATTTAGTTATTGGTTAATAGTTAGTGAATGGTTAGAGAACTCAACTTTTTTTTGGTAGGATAATATCCAAAAACTTGCATGGTGGTCTACTTGTGCGCGGTACCGTGTAACATCATGCCATGTAGTGCGAATGAGGAAGAGGTGAAGCTCGGCACTGTGACGATGCATGCTTTGATGCGCGCAAATGAAGCATGAAGTGAAGCAGTCAGGGCGCCTTCGCTTTTAAAGGAAAGATAGATGAAATGGCGGACGTTAACAGACTCCAAACGAACCATGTCTGGGGAGTAAATGGACCGTATATATGATAGTTATGACCAACACTCCGTCGTTTGTTCTGCTGGTTACATGATAGCAGCGAGCACGTGAAGAAAAATAGTTTTCGTATAAGAATTAAGGAAAAAGTCAGTTATGTCTGTTGGCAACATACTTCGAAGGTATTGGCGTAAAAAAAGAATGTACTGTATTGAATTTATTTTTAGTTTTTTTCTTTTCGTATGAATTTCTTTACGTTTAATGGTGTATTTCGGAATGTGTTTGGTGATAACTAATCGTAGGTGTTTGTCTGTGATCTTTTATTTATGTAATTTAATCTGTGAGCAAGTGTCTGTAAAATTGTAATTCTACAGATTAATAATAAATGTGTATGTTTAATTTAGGTAGTAATGATGGATCGATTTTATTGGAGCAGAGTGATCGATCGATTACTGATGTTAATCTTCAGATTAGTGGTAGCGATCTTTTGGACTTCGTTGCTGGTACACTTATTAAGAAGAATGACCATTCATTTGAAGTTGTTCATGACGAAGTACAAATGGACTGGGTAATATCAGATATGCGAATTAGGATGCAATTTAAAGAATCTGGAGAATACATGTTTTTGAATGCTATTTTAAAGTGTCATGTTTATTCATCTCCTCTGTATAATTTTTTGATGAAGGATGTTCACGCGCAAAAATGTATGTATTTTAATAATTTAGTGGATTTTACGTCCAACATAGGAATCTATTGAAATATGTTCTTTCGTAGGTCGAGCTGAAGGGTACTACGTAGCACGCACGGTGCATGAATTTTTGCCCTCCATGTTTCGGAATGATGCGGTGTCTTTGAGTCCTGCGTGTTCGGCAGAAACTCATTTTGGTATTTGTTTGACTTGTTAATAGCGCTTTGTTGTGATATTGTATTTTATTCGTGTTATTGTTGTATTTTAGTTTTTGATTCGGGATTGAGTATGGGTCATCAGGGGGATGCTCATGAGTTTTTGAGGTTACTTATAAATGCGATGGAACGTTGTCTTTTGTTGGATATAAATGGGAATGAAAATATGAAAACGACATTTATTAGTCGAATATTTGGTGGGGTTTATCGTTCGAAAGTTAATTGTTTGAAATGTTAGGAATATGTAGATGTTTACGATAGTTTCTTGGATATTGGTTTTAGATATTGGACAGAGTATAACAAGTTTATTAGATGCTTTGAAGATGTTTGTGCAACTAGAACATCTGACTACATCAGATAGTTTGCGTAAGTGTGAGCGATGTAAGATGAAAAATTTGGCTACTAAGCAGGTTACTACTCAGGAAACGCAAACATGTTAACGATTCAGCTGAAACGTTTCATTCTTAACGGAACGGTTCTTTTTTTAAAAATGGTAAGGTTGTAGGATTTGACGAACAGTTAGATTTTATTCCGTATATGAGTTCATATGCAGATGAAACATTTATGTTGTATAAATTGTATGCTGTTTTTGTTCATATTGGAGAATCGTGTCCCTCTGGACATTATTTGTCATTTGTTAAACTCGGTGGTCCACCGAGTGGTGGTCCAGAAAAATCCACCAGGCATATCATAAAACTTTCTTAATTACTACCAAAATCCCCCAAGCATTAAAAAGAGTTTCCCAGTTGCTACAAAAATCCCCCAGGCATATAAAAATTTTTCCGGTCTCTAAAAAAAACATTTTCCGTTACTGCTGCTATACCCATACATGCATACACTCGCAAATAATAAAATCCTCGTTCATCACTGTTATGCACAGTCTTAACCACTGCCATTTATCGTTTACAAATTATACATTCTACAAATTAACGTTCTACAAATTGGTAAAACAATCGAAATCTATGAACTACATTGCATACATTATCGTGCCATGTATTACAACTATTACTATTTTACACGTATGCTGTTTTAGTTACATGCACATTAACACTTGCTATGTTCTTCTAAATTTACACCTTTGTTTTTTGCTGAAAGGTCACTGGTTGTACAACCTGATAACACCCGTAAGACTAACAAAAAGACTTTGTGTTACATAAGTTTCTGTTAACTCTATAGACCCCAACATATTTCGCACCCGATTCAATCTGACATGGGTCAAATGACCCAGCCCTGTCTGCTGCTCTATCTCTCTCAAAATGGCCAGAGCTCTGTCTACTGATCCATCTCTCTCAAGCGGTTGCAAACCGGATGTTTTTGGTTAAAGATCCAAATTTTTTGTCTTGTCTCTTTCGAATTAATCTTCCGCTGCGGCAGTCGCTTTTGCCAACAGGATCTATTTTACGTTTGTACTACAAGCTAAGTACTACCAATAGAATTTTTCTTGGTTACGCACTGCATGTGTTTCATATAGTAATTAATTGTTTTCCAAATGCACCGAAACTGCGGGTCAATTGACCCATGCACGCACAGAACATCCGGTTCGTAATTTTTTTAGTCTGGTACAGCCGAAACGTGTATAATCATCGGCAGGAAGATTAGGAAACGCTGCTTTTTTAAAAATCGCTCCTGTTTATTTTCTGGAAATTATTTTTATTTACGCTTGGGTCACCATGACCCAGTTGGGTTCTATAGAGTTAAAGTGACGTATGCACGCGAAAAAAGAAAAGTCAATTATATCTGTAACGATTATATCGATAACGTATATCGTTTAGCGTTTTCATAATAACCATGCGTCATCACCAAATCTAGCGTGGTTCTCCGAAGGATGTACGTCTCTGGATGCATATCCAGATTCATATCACGATCAGATTCTCTAGCGTATGTTGAAACATTTCTGCTTCAGATTCGCTGGATTGCAACTACATTTTCGTGTACTACTTCAACTACACAGATGCAAGTGCATTTTGTCCAGTTGGAATCTCTATCACCCGGTAGGCGCTCACCTGGGTAACCTAGGCACTCATTTGTGTGAAAGGTCACCGCCAATATGCATTGCACATTCTTGCGCATCGACACTAGACCTTCAGCCATGGAAGCCGACGAACATAACGTTATGCACTGTACATAGTTACAGACTGAGTAAGCTTGAAGGTTGACGACACAATAATGTCCCGATTATCACCGTTGTTGTTTGGGCATGCAAATGAGACGTGTACGTAGCCTATACGGCCTATAGCCCACTTTCAGTGAAGACACACCTTTACGAATATTCTCGGAGGAAGCCCATGAGATTTCAGCCTAATTTGGACATTTTACAGGCAAAACCAAAGTAGACACTTTCAACACAAAACACTTGGTCTAAGTTGTGGTGTCCGGGTTTGCCAAAGGTCACTTGTGAGTTCCGCCTTATAACCAATGTCTTGTAGAGTTAGTACGTTTCGTCGGAAATCTCACGGGCGTATATTTAAAAACTTAACGTCTATGCAACAGGCAGATGATACGCACACAAACCGTCGCATTTATTCGTTGTGGATAACGACCGTAGGAAAAATACAATACGTTCAACGACGCGGTAGCGCAAGGACGTCTTTTCATCATGGAATACCATACCCGGTTTATGGTAGGGGCTAACGCAACGGAATGTAACATTATTATTAATTTTCACAGTAACATGCAATTACTACCCGGAACAAACACTTGCTAGGCGTACAATGTTTTGATTTCTGAGCCTGCTTTTTCTGAATTCTCTGTTTCCTGAATCCTGAGATAAACAAAGGTGACAGATGTTACAAAAGTCAAGAAGCAATCGCAGAGCAGCTGTGTGTTCATTTCTCAATACGGGATCGGCGGAACCAGTATAATCTGCTGGTGTCAAATTAATCGTAAACATGTTATACAGTAGCATACACACAGGACCTATAGTGATTCTGTTTCCTCTCAAGATGATCAGCTGCTTAAGCATTTTCGGACTTTGCCAGAAAGTTAATAGCTGTGTAGTTGTAGGTATTGGGTCTTCTCTAATAAAGATGGCGCCACAAAATGCTTCCTCTTGTACGACGCGCAGGGCGGAGGAAGTGCGGAACCAGTCGGGGTGGAGTCTAAATCCTTTAATTGGCAAAAGCCGCCACAGTACCAAAAGCCAGCGCAGATAGAGACTACCAAAGTACGTTAAAAATTCAAACGTCACTGAAAAAACAACCAAAATCAAGATTCGTCTGGAAGATATATCTGCCTTGGTCATAACAATCAAAAACATTGTTAGCGGAAAAACTGCAATTAGCACGTATGAAAATGAGCGAGCCGGCAAATGACAAACGGCTCCTGATGTGATATCGTTCAGGGATCCACATACACGCCCTGATCCTGCGGGGGTGCTTCTCGGAGCGAATAAGAGCAAGGGTCATAAGAGCAGTTAACCTTGAAAAAGCACATTAGCTGATATTCTTGCAGTACTTTGATGTACATCTAGCGGTCAGTATCTTGTACTTCGTATACAGTTGGACTCCGCTGAATTTTACGTCGTGTCGCCAGTTGCAGAAGATCCGGGCTACATGCAGGCATTAACGGCCATAAGTGTAATTATCGTCAGTTTTCGCGAATCCAAATCGGCCAGATTATCGGTCGTCCATGCTTTTCCTCGGTATTCAGGCGTAGTGTCCGGGTCCTTTGCCTGTATGGCGTTGAGAACCTGTGCCAAACACAAACTGTACTGAACTACTGTAATGATTGACCAATCGCATATCAAGATGTCGTTACTGGTTACGTACCCAAAGAACGCGATACCTGCAAGCACATTCCGGGTTGTGTTCGGTGTAGTGGGCGGTCACATTCTCTACCAGCCTATCCAGCTCACTCTGCGCGGTTTGTGTCCAGGCGCATTCTGCGGACGGGTCTGCGTCGGCATCCAGGCACAGCTTTTTCCCCGGTAGGGTGAATAAGCGTGTCTCGGGAGGCACGTACGGAATGTTGGGAGACCGTCTATTGGGTACAACAAACACCATCTCCAGAATGATATTGTAGAATAGAATATGCCGGCACATGACGGCGAAGGACTGCAGTGTGTGGCGCGGCCAGTGGAGTAGATGGTCCAGATCAAAGCAGGGCACTTGCAACGTCATGCCACTGAGTACGACAGTATTGAGACGCGGGTACCCACATCCTCCGAACACACTGCCCAGACTGTCGGTCATGTGCTCAAGAAACTCACACACTGATCCGCACGACTGATCAGGACAGGCAGTTCGGAATAGCGGACCAACGAGTGCCAGGAGCTTGGTCTGCTTGTGCAAAACGGTACACAGCTGTCCAGCTGAGAGATCGGGTGGGGTGTCCGTCACGTGTAACCGCAGGTGTGTCGGCGTGTAATCCGCCGCTATAATATCCCGCCACGCTGTGCAGACCCGACGAATCCTCAATTGCGCCAGGCTGTCCAGGACACCAAAGGTTTCGCCCAGCAGATTAGGCGGTAAAAGCTGATTAACCTTAGGATCGAGCATAGTTGGATGATGCGGTTGAATTGTAACGTCCTGGATACTGCGGACTGCCAGCTGGCTCGTTTCCATCTCGGTCAGTGGAGTGCGGATCTGCCTGTCGCGCACACAGGCCATGACTGTCGCATTGTGTGTTACAGTCACCCGAACGCAGATACAGGCGCGACCTTCTATCCAAAGAACGCTGGTTAACATTCCCGGATGCCACTTCCATGGGTCATTCGTTGCTGAACGGAAGAGCACTTCGACGGGGACATTTTGCACTTTTCTCGGATGATTGTGCGTCTCCATTTCTGACGGGGGATGCTTTGGAATGATCGGGGGCTTGGAGATGGGTTCCTCTGCCTAATGGTAGACTCTGTCCAGCGGCACTGGAGCAGTCTTCTCGCTGCCGCATAGGAAATCAACGAGCAATTGACCGTCTTGTCGGCCCACGACAATCCCGTACTGAAACAATCCATCGTCCCCACGGACTTGCACAGCATTGGATTTGTTGCCCTCCCCATAGAAATGTGGTCTGGCAAGTTGCACGGCCATTGCAGTAGACTGGACTCTGGAGCGATGTTTGGTGGGTGCGATTCAGTCAGCTTCCGGGAACCTGGAAAAGCGGTCCATAATGAATACCGTGAACTGCATCCGCTAATACAGTACTACGTACATAGTCTCGTTGTTGGACTACTATAATAGTTATAGCTATCGATGCGACAATTTTACGACATTAATATACTAGCATTACAACCTTAACAGTACTATATAGCTAGCAGTTGCTTGGGTATCGGGTAGGTATATTGCGGCGCAAATGGTTCTGCATGAAACAAAAACTCTTTAAACATGATCCGATTAAAAGGACAGACTCTGGATTGAAAAAACTGTACTGCATGCGTAGTATGGAGTAACAGATGAATTTCATTTTTGTCAAGATATGCTATCCGGATCTCGTCGGCTCTCGCTCTGCTGCAAGAGCTACTGGTCCTGCATGAAACAAAAACTCTTTAAACATGATCCGATTAAAAGGACAGACTCTGGATTGAAAAAACTGTACTGCATGCGTAGTATGGAGTAACAGATGAATTTCATTTTTGTCAAGATATGCTATCCGGATCTCGTCGGCTCTCGCTCTAGTGCTAGAGCTACTGGTCCTGCAAAGTACAAAAGCTCTTTAAACATGATCCGACTAAAAGAACAGACTCTGGATTGAAAAAACTGAACTGCATGCATGGTATCGAGTAACAGACGAATTTCATTTTTGTCAAGATCCGCTGTCCGGATCTCGTCGGCTCTCGCTCTAATGCTAGAGCCAATGGTCCTGCATTGTACAAAAACGCTTTAAACATGATCTGATTAAAAGGACAGACTTTGTGCTAAATAGCCAGCAAGACTTAAAAACATTCGACCGCAGCAAAGTACCTAATTTGCTAGTAAACCGTAGACTGTAGTATGCGGCAAAAAGCCATTCCGTTGACTCAAGAGCAATAACTGACTAACTGATAACTAACTCATAAGCCACTCAGTTTCAAAAGATCGTTGTCTACTCCCAACACATCCGCGTTTAAGTACAGTATGCGTAGGCACAGATGACAATATCGTGTTACTAGAAATATATACAAAGCATGTATACAATGACATCGTTCAGGGAGTGTTCCCGGTACCTGATTTCTCGTTCCTACAGGAAAGCGTATTCCACGACGTGCAAGCGAGCACTAACAGCTACAAGACGTATCGGCCGTTATTCGTGGGATACCGGTGCTGCTTACAGCCGAGTGGTGGTTCGCTTGAGGCGAGTGCAGATGGAACGGGTGGACCCTGCAAAACGCACGTACTGTCGTCTTGTGGAAAGTACTGATGTACTTAGACACGATTGAGCGGTCCCTGTACCGACGAGTGTGTCGCTCCCTCGACGAGCTGCTGCCCGGGATGTTATCCGCTGAAATCCGGATGAGCTTTTGCCAGAATGGGGGATATTGGTGGGGGACTTGCTGCAATAACATCCATCATAATAAAGCACACGAGTTGGCGGCTCCTCTGCTGAAATGTGTAACGGCCGGTACCCGCCGTGTCATCCTAATCAGCGGGTTCCCGCACGCCTTATAGGACGTCCTGCTCGTACTGGGGATCTGTGGAGAACTTGGTATACGTCCTGCAAATCAACCGGTGCTGGTGGTGGCCTCGGCCTGCGACATGACAACGAGGTCGAGCACCTTTTGGTCGGATGTCGAGTACGCAGCGGCCTTTCTGGCCGCAAGTTGCTGCAAGCTCCTTGTACAGCGATGCAAGATGCGCTGCTTTCCCGATTATACCTTTAACGGTTCGGTGCGAGTTAGTTCGATCAAGGAGGAAATGTATCGACTGGTAGAGGAGCAGCTGCCAGCGCATGTCGGTGCCCAGCGGACGGCCGCTCTCATCGCACAGGCTGTGCAGGGCCAGCCACGGGATCGCGCTGCAGTTGACGGGGTAATGCAGTCGATCTCGTTGTCGGCGAGTGCACGGATATTGACTACAGTAGCTTATCTTGCAGATTCTGTACGAGTTTGCCAGTCGCGATCCGCGAGCGAACAACATCTATGCGGGACAGATATCAGGGACGGACGAAGAAATTGCGTCCGTGGACGAGACCAAGCTGTCCCGCCTTGCTCACCACGCTGTAAGCGATAAGTTTAGGCAACATTGGTGATGCATGTGCTTGCCGTCAAGCCTTTTGTCGAGCTGTCGTCTGCGGAAGATTTGCAGCCACATCAGTCACGCCTGCAAGGTCGGTTGGCAGCAACTGCTCCTTAATTGCGAGGCTTTGATTAACACTGTTGTTAAGGTGTCAACTGAATTTTCTGATTGAGGTTTGAGTCGTTTGATCAAACTATCGTTACTCGCCACAGTTGTTAACTGGTTTCGTTTATACCACTGCTAAACTACTGCTTTCAACTTGTTGTTTAGTTGGTCATAGTATTTATACGCACGCTTTGGTAATGAACAATGTTGACACAGCAGAAACTCCAAAAATCAAATGAAGAATGTAGCATGCTCCGGGCACTGGTATATTTGTTCGTTTATACTGTAGTGCTATAATATTATAGTAATGACCCTACTAGGAAATGCTTTTAGTTTGCCAACAGTCATATCAATGCTAGTCATAGCACGACTCTGTTGATGCTGAATATACGAACAACGCGGCATACCGCATCCCATCCATGCGGTCGAAACATGAGCCGCATACATGTTCTGCCGACTGATTGATCGATCTGTTTGCGAGAAATAGCGTGTGTATTAATAGCTATGAGAGATTTCAGTGAGAACGTCCACTTTTAACGAGAAACGGCTTGCGTTTGTAGATTTTTCATTTCTTAAATCATGGGGACTACGAGTGTAAAATATGATGAACTTCGTTTATGTGCGCATTTGTACAAGACGATGAGCAGTCAGCAGTCAGATGCCAAGAATTTATCGGTATCTCCGCTATGTACGGAAATTGCGTTGCTGATGGCTTATGTTGGAGCAAGAGGTAGCACTCAACGAGAAATTGCTGGTCTCCTTGGGTTGAATGTGCATTGCACCGTCGACAACCTGGCATCACGCCTTAAGCAGTTGGCAAATGGCGGAAACGAAGTAGTCGAGCCCGTAACGGTTATTGCTTCTGCCGAATTTGATACAAGCTCTGACGATCCAATCGAATATTACCAACTATTGATGGCTAACGCAGTCTTTATTGACACTGGCTTACGCGCAAATTCACGCTATCTAAACGAGTTGCAGCGGTTGTTCAGTGCCAGCTGTGTCCCGGTTCCTTTTGCCTCCGACCCGGAAGATGCTGTACGCCAGATCAATAATTTCACTCAGCAACATACAAACGGAATCCTGCGTACTCTGCTGTCGCCACTGGACGTGACTGCCACTACAAAGTGCACAATCGTCAATGCACTCTATTTCAAGTCCAACTGGCACCATCAGTTTCGCGAAGAACAAACGGTCAAAAAGCCGTTCACAACCGCTACAGGTGCTCAGGTTCTCGTGGATACCATGTTCGTCACAGCACAGTGTAGCTTCGGCCAAAGCAAGGGGCTGAACGGTGCACTCCTCATGCAAATGCCATACCTCGAACATATTTGCAGCGCAATTTTCATACTGCCTGAGAAAAGACGCCCATGTGGGCATTCACATAATCAAGAACTAAGTGATCTCCAAAGAGTGCTGACGGCCAGCAGTCTGTCTTGTGCAATTCAGAGTATGCATCCAGGGCAAGAGGTACATGTGCAGATGCCCAAATTTCACCTGGAGCAAAGCCTGGATATGGAGGGAACACTGCGGACAATGGGCTTGTCGGCCATGTTTCAATCGGATGAAGCGGACTTTTCAGGTGTAAGCGAGGATTTTGCGCTATATATTAGCAAAATCAAGCAGCATCTGGATATTGGTACGTCAAAACCATTTTGCTCTGGCGCTCCCTAAACGGGAATTCCGAGGGCGGATAATATATAATACACCAGTCCCGTCTTTTGCAGCCGGCTCAGCGTTTCTTGTGATTCGTGTAACAAATTTAAAATGTTTGGTATGTACTAAACACCTTCCGCTTGAAGCATTATTGAAGGGTCCAGATATAAACGAAACAATTTCGGAACTGATGGCACTGTAGGTGTACGGAATACTACTTGCAACCGCTTTCAACTAGGTACTGTAGTACTTGCAACCAGCTTGCAAAAAATAACAATGCTTTGTTCTATAACAGATCACGAGTCACGTCTAGCTTACAATATTATTGTTAGTTTGACAACTAATCTTTTAGATCGAGGATATCGTCATGGCTTCAGAAAAGTTTTCTTACTAATAAAACTAAGGTCATCCAATACAGTCCGTTCGTAAATACATCAATAACACAGTTATAGTTCAGGCTGAGTGCTCGAACCGAAGAAACATAGTTCGCTTTACTATTTATTACACTATATTAAAAATTATCATTCAATATTTTTATTTCGTCGTGCTTTTCCTGCCTCAGATGACGTTCGACATCGAAGCAAGATTACTCGTTCTGAATATTAGTTTTGTTCCCCTTTGCTTCGGGTCAGACGTTTGCACTGTAATGCCGAGGATAAAAATGATGAAATACCTAATATGGGTATAAAATAATAGTTAATTTGGGTTGGAAAGCGATGAGACGGCTCCCGCAAGTAGCTAGCAGAGCACTGGTAACATAGATGCTCACTTGTCATATTGTTCATAACCTGATTCGTGGTTCCAATTGTAAACTTCGATCTTCAATGCTTATAATATGGGTATTATTTTGATGTTTTAGAAGTCAACGAAAGAGGAACGGAGGCCACTGCAGCAAGTGCGGAGTTTTATGAAGCCGGTTCATGGAGACCCGGCACGAGAGCGGACTTCATAATGGATCATCCGTTTCTCTTCTTCATACGCCATGATCCCAGCGGGACCATTCTTTTCATGGGAGACGTTACTGATCCAACTCAGTCCTGAAGAGTCCGCTATCAGCAAGTTCTGAACCTTAACTGATGCAACTCCGGTTGCGCTTGCCTGGGAGCGCCGCGCGCACTGTTTACTGAAATTGTCCAAAACACGGCTGTTCCCGGCGAAATCCGATTGCCCACCGCCTTCTGTCTACAATGGCATCGCATCACGAACCGCCGTTTTCGATCAGATTTTGTAGCCCAGTTGGCGCAAATCTTTGTATGTACAATCTGAAAGCCCTGCATACTTGGAAGTATGGTTTTGATGCGGTGCGTTTATGGCATCCACAGATCGCAGCTGACGAAAATTGCCGTTTTGAACACATTGAAGTGCAATACAATACAAATTATGTGTGACGTACGTGAACTATGCTGCGGCTCTGCTGGTGTTTTGTATGCAGAAATCGGTGTCAGGTTTTCTCTAAGGACTGGAGATTGCAGATTTACTTGTGTTCTGGTGCAGCGTTTCAGTATGGAAATTATATATGCGCGGAAACGTTTGTTTGATTTTAACCATTGTTCTTACACGTGTCACTTGGGACAGACTGCAGAAAGTGTTCATTAATTGTTGGAGCTTTTATGATGTCGTCAGTGTTGCTGGGCCGTTGCTGAAGAAAACAACTTACACAAACCAACGATATGGCACCGACCTTTCTGACTTTCCTGCTCATCTGCCCCGGTTGAATGCGATTAGATGCGCATTAACGACTGGACATACATTCTTCTAATTGTCAATACGGCCTGCTGTAGCGGCCGATGTTCTTAAGGCACGTTCTATGTTTTACACAGAACAGCATGCAAGGTAATAGTGGAGATCTCTAAAGTGAGTCGTCATGATAACGAGTCTATATTTCGTCCCCACACGCCCCCGCGTTGTTTAATGTTTTCCAGTTGCTGCCATTCGAATGCTCTTGCATATGTTCCGTCCACAGTCTTTCAAGCATTCTACAGTATATTGAAAGTAACCAGTCATTGAAAGAACTAAACTAAAAACCTATTAAACTGCAGTTAGAACTATATCAACTTGCAGGGGAATTCAAGCTGATTGGACAGTTACGTAAACACCTTGACACCGATGCTGGAACTAGTTCGTCATGGTTTGCAGAACCAGGCAGGACCAATGATTGTTGCCCCGTGAGCATGATGGCGGTTGGTGTTCCACAACTTTATTAACCGTTTTATTTATTTAAGTCGACTGTCTGCGGGACTAGTCTCTTAGGCGCAGTAAAGAACCTTGAATCAGTTGGACAAGGTTGTGGAGCAATGCAAGTTGCTTTGTTGGAGGTTGCGCGAGATGGTACGGACTCATAGCGATGCTGGCAACCCGGAGCTACTCGGAATCAACCAGTAGGTCATCATGCTGTTCTTGCCTTTCACAGCCAGCAAGCCGCGTTCCTCGGCGCGGAACTCGGTGAACCTGTCCAGGAGGTGCTTGGAGTCGCTGCTCATGTGGATCTTGCCCGGCATGCCGTGACTGCACATGCGCGAGGCCATGTTAATCGTGTCACCGAACCTACACCAGACAACATACACAGTTCCATGACATTAATTTTGCGTGGATTGAACGAAAGCTTGCAGATCAGTTACGTCAATCGCAGCGTAATTTGCGGGAGAAACTAATAACGTACAGACAATAGCGAGGCCTCTTGGTTCCCATTACTCCGGCCGCGCACGCTCCTGCAAAACGGTCAACTGGTCATGTATTAACGCAGTATATAGGCCTGCGTTTGATACGTGGTTAAACGGCAAACCTGAGTGCAAGCCGATTTTAAGGCGCATGCCATCAGACAGCTCCATCGCTGCTTCCGATTCCATGACCTTTAGTGCGTATACGGCCACCCGACGGATGTGTTCACTACCGATACGCTTTGGCAGTCCGCTAGCCGCCTACACCGTAACACTCACATCAAAACCAACTCGTCATGCTAAGCAGTAAGGTCCGCCCGCTCTAGCATGATTTCAGCGCAGCAAAACGACTAACTGCTTGGTATCCTTGTGGAATTACCAGAAAGGAATCGCCGATGGCTTCCACCTTGTAGACGTCGCAGTGGGCGCAGAGTCTGTCGAACAAGTCTTCGGCTTTGCTGATGAAATCGATGCTCACCTCCGGCGGCTGGGTGGTGGCGAATCCCGTAAAACCGTAGATGTCAGTGAAGACGAGAGTCACGCACTCGAACAGCTCCGGATCAACCGGCAGTCCAGCGCGCAGTAGCGTCACGATCATTCTGTAATAGACGGCCGAATTACAGTAATTCCTCTCTATTTGCAGTTAGTTAGTGAAACGGACATTATAACAGACGCACTAATGCAAAGTAATCAACTGAACATTTCACAGCAGACTGTATGTACTTCGGCAGAATTTGACTGATGAGGACGTCGCATTTGAGCATTTCGTCCTCGAGCGCTCTGGACCGCACCACGACCTCGTGCTCCAGCTGAGCCGAGTAGATTAGCAAGCGGTGCTGGATTTTGTCGAAGAGCTTGTAGCGACGCGCACTCGGTGCCAGCAGCGGACAGACGGCCGCCAGACGGGTACGCAGCTGCTGTATGGACGGCCGAGTGGCCGGGTCGGATGCCCAACATGAGCTGATGGCGCCCGCCATTCCGCTGCGGATCTCGAGCAGATCAACGGCATTCAGCAATGGATTGTACGATCTGCCGTTATAACTATCCGATGTGACGTCGAGGGTGTTCTGGTCCTTGGCTCTTGCATTCACTATTTTGATGGACAAAGTTACCGCACTGACTCTTCGAGCGCAAAGGATTGCGAGATTGCGAGTAAATAACATTATTATATTTCAGTACGTATCTTACCGCAACCGGTGTTCTGCATTCTGGTGCACAGAGAACTTCTCGTCAGTATGTCGTAGACGATAAACCCGCTAGAAAAGATATCAACAGCCTGCAGAGACTGGACGTCTGCTGGCGATTGTGCCGTGCGGCCGCTTCGTAACTGGCATTCCGGAGCCAACCAAAAAAAGGGCTCCCACGGTACAAAGGGTACGGGCTGCGCACAAGGCCCAACGTCATCAATATCCATGTCTAGCGCCGTTGCGATTCTGTCAGTCGCCAGATGGATCAGTTTCAGCGTAAAGTGCTTGTCCACCCAGCAGTTGAAAACACTAAGTCGGCCGTGATAGCCGAAAGAAGAGCCGTGTACCACTTGTACCGCCTGCAAGTTCACAAGTGGTGACAGTTAATACAGCTCAACCCAACACTGTTGTGCATGCGCAACCTCAAGGAAATCCATGATCAGTGACGTGATAAAGGTGAAGTCCTTGCTGACAAAACTAGTGCTGAGTGTCGGCAGATTGCCCCTGACTGGTCGTTCGAAGACGGCCGAGACCTCGTAGAGATCCAGGTCCCTCCGCAGTATACTCAACCCGTAGAATTCGCATAAGTTCGTGTACTCGATTCTGTGAAACTACAATTTCCGATTAGCAAGACTCGGAGGAAGGATATAGCGTCCTGATTGTTACCTCTTTCAAAAGCAACAGTAAACATTGATTTGTCGACAGATCACCAAAGGTGAACGTTTTCGTGGTTCGTTGGTGTACGGGAAAACACATGACTGGCTTCCCTTCATAGGTGGCAAACTGTACATTCCCTTCCTATACGTCAAGACCATATGAATTGTATGACAGGACACAAACAGATCGCTTGACTGACCGGTTGACTGATATGAGATTTCGTAGGGTGTTCTTGGACGTTCTGATCAAGCTGACGGTCACGTTCGGTGACGAAGAAGGAAGAGACGCGCGAGTGCATCTGCGAGGACGCAGTCACATGTGTCAGCGTTATGTGCCACCACGGATCAAGCAGCAGCTGCTCGGCGGCTTTGCGTTTCATGTATCTACAGTCAGCAAAGAAAAAATCCAGTGGGGAGACCGTTCAGGCCAAGCAAAATACTCGGCTGCTTACACGAGATATAACGCGATAAACATGGCCAAAAGCACGACAACGCCCGCGACCGTGAAAGTGACGATGTAGGTCAGTTGGTCGTCTTCTGCATATACACGAAAAACGGTTCTTTACCGGCATTTGCCACTTAGCGAACTGTTTTGAATGAATATACTTCGACAACACGGGCTCTGTATGCTACCTTTTTTACGCTGGTCGTAATATGCAACCCATGCCCCCAATGCTTTCGCTGTAGGAGAAATCATATTGACGTGGGGGAAAATCGGTGTTAACAACAAAACAGTCCTCGCAACGCCACGCTTTTGATCCTTCAGATCTGTCAAAACTTAAACACTTCGCGTTTGTTTCATCTTAAGCCAGTTTTGTCTATCGATGAACCAAAAGAAAGCTCAAAATCTGATAAGATTTATGAATCCAGGCAAGTGCGGATTCATGGCATCTGAAGGAAACACGGTGCGGTTCTGTTTAGCATGGATCCTTACGGCAGGAGCCAGAACCGTTGAAAGTTAGGCCGTAGAAACACACAGCATATGCAAATGCGTCGTATATCCTTCACCCGCCATGAAACTGGACCTGTTTGGTATCATAATTCTTAGCAGATTTGGAGCTTTCTTTTGCTCCATCGCGAGGCAATATTGACTCGGAATGAAACAAGCGTGAGGTGTTTCAGTTTTGTCAGATTTTGGGCGCAAAAAGCGTAGCGGTGCGAAGCTAGCTGTGTGCTAACAGTGATTTTCCCCCCGCAGTAATATGATTTCCGCTGCAGCAAAAGCATTGGGGGGAAGGGTAGCATATTACGACCAGCGTAAAAAAGGTAGCATACTGAGCCCGTGTTGTCGAAGTATAGCATTCATACTTGGTGGTTGACAAGCGAGCTTCTGGTGCAAATACCCGCAAATGGGCTCGTTCAATGGCGGAAAAGGTAGGGACGAGTTGGCCCAGTTGGACAGGTTGTGGTAGACGATCCACGACTGCTGGACGCCAGTCTTTTCTATCAGCCGCTGTACCAATCAAGAGTAGTGTGGATGTGACCCGCCAATGGAAACGGTTGCGACTGATGCTAGGTATCA
This sequence comes from Paramacrobiotus richtersi, assembly GCA_034698045.1. Lineage (NCBI taxonomy): Eukaryota > Metazoa > Tardigrada > Eutardigrada > Parachela > Macrobiotidae > Paramacrobiotus > Paramacrobiotus richtersi. The sequence goes on from JAQGAU010000494.1 coordinate 20,654, forward strand.
CATGCGTAACATGTGATATGGGCTTTATACCTCGCGAGTGCCCGAGGGAGAAAAGTAAGCCAGAACGAGGTCAGTGCGACGCTGACCCGTGTCATCCACGAAGAAGGTTTTATACTGGTCCACAAACGTTCGATTCAGAAAACGTCGAGCCAATGCTCGACCATTCCACAGATCGGCAGGGTTTCCTTCGCTAATTGAATCGTTGAGAACCTGAAATGTTACTGACGTGGAAATTAGCGTAACACAACCTACCGATTTCATGCAAGTATAGCTCACCGCAGCAAGGGCAGTGAATGCCAAATAACTATCGACGATTGCCATGAAAGGCTGTAAAAGAACGCTTTTAGCAACCTCCAGTCCGGTATGCTTACAGTGCACAACTGCGACTGGATACCTGGTCCTGCAGGTCATAGCTGAAGTTATACACCTTGCGCGATACGTCAACGAACTGCGCTCCCAAGTGCGGATCTGGACCCATATCAATGTCACGCTGCTGCACAACCAGCAGCGACTGGAAGGCTTGAAATGCAACCTGCATCACACAACGCACTTGCTAAAGGCATTGTGCAAAGCTAAAGGTCATCGGTAACGAACGGAATCGTTATCGTAGTTGTACTGCCAGTGTAGATTTCCCAAAATTTTGAAACTGCGCATGGTCTCCACGGCCACGTATACCTGTAGAGGGCACCGTGCAAACGTGCAAGATGCTTACCGTATAAACCAGCATAAATCATTGAATTAAGCGACATACGTATTCTCCATTGGTCATGTTTTTCCCGGCAGCGGTAATCTGTAAATCAGAGAAATTCAAACCAGCAAGCGTTATTGTGTCATATGCTTCAGACGGAATTTCACGTGTAGGCGCAGATATACTTTTGCATCGCGCCGTAAGAGCTTAATCATTCTAATTAACCATCGAGTTAACCGTCACGCACCAGAAATTCGCGTAGGAAAGCGGCGTGGCCAAAGAAGAGAACAACTGCGAACCGTACACATGATTCAGTAGGAACCAAGCAACAGAAACTCAACACGGCGTACCGCGACTAGCTTTGTGTACATCATCCAGAATGGGTGCAAACTGTCCAAACGGTCTACCGGGTTTGGTCGTGATGGTTTGCAACTCATAGACAAACGCGACTGTCCGTTCTTTCTTAAGTTCGGCCAGCAGATTATTGGCAATAATGGCGTAGACAGGCGGAGAGCCAGTGTCGACGAGAATAAATACGGTGTTCCAGTGGAACCTCTTGAAGAGCTCCACGTAGAACTCGGCACACTGCGAGGTGGAGAAGTGATTAACGGCGATCCAGGTGGGATTGGCCCGTCGGTTGCTGATCTGCGGGCTGGCTGATTGGCTGCAATTAGGGCAGCAGTACCAACGAAGAAAGCTCAGTCTTGATTTAGTGTGCATTAAGGTTATCGTACGTGGAGATCCATAGGGTGTTCCACTGGCTCATGAAGAAGGGGATTTCGCTGTTTTCTACACAGGCTACAAAAGACAAGTAGCAACTTTATTTTCACAGCCAACTGCGAGTGATACGCGGAAGGCCAATACTACACATTAGGCCGATAACTGGATAGAGTGTACTGTGCCACTTCCAGCAAACGCGCACTCAATGCTACTTTGTGCCAGTAAGCCAAGTGAGCGTGTTTTTCCATGTATAAATATCGGCACGACCGTTTTGATGACAGTCACCCGGTATTGTCCAGGATCAAGAAAAATATGTTTTCCTACTCAACGTCCGATAATAAAGGGATGCACACACGTAGCACTCTAATTCGCTAGCTAACATTAATTAGGACAGTTCGGGATGTCGTAAGGTCTCGTGTGTGGTACTAAGAATACTTACCGTTGTTGAGGTAGATGGTCAGGTCGCTGTCCCGGCGTTGGCAGTAGTGCCAGTCGGCCACCAGTTTAACGGCATCGTTGCCCAGTTCCGGACAGGAGTTGGGCGGTGGATCTTCCAGGAATGTCAGCGTGATGTTCATCGTGTCGGCGTACTTGGTCTGCACATACTGGGCGCCCAAGCGCATGGCCGGCCCGAGGTAGACCAGGGAGCTCAGCCCAATGGGGGCGGTGTAGCCGATGGCCACCACGCTGACATTCAGCTGCGAAGCCCCGATGACTTGGTAGAGATAGAACGCGATAGCCACCAGACGTGTGACCAGCATCGTAGATTCGTATCGCACTGGACTGTTTTTATCTCGAAGCAGCCTGTAGCCGCTCAACATTAAGCCTCGTCAGCCACAACAGCACAGCGGTTCGTGTAAAGGTCACTGTAGATCGAAGATGCAAAGGCAGTCAAGCGACAAGTAAAAGCGTCAAGGAACAGTACACTTACAGTAGGATCCTTCGTCAGCCAGTTTGCTAATAGGTGGAATGTTCCATATGCAGTCTTTGCATGCGGTTCGACAACCTCTTTAAGGCATTTCGGTTCACGTTACTGGAACCCGTACGATGAGTCGCCAACGACCATGCATATTGTATTACTAAGGCATTGTGGAGGCAACGAGTATTATTATAACTTATACTCCAAGAGACCATGTTCCGTTTGTCCGGATTTGGCTCCCTACTCCCCAAACAGTTTTACTTTTGCTACGAGCCAAAAAATCGCTAAATAGGCCGTGGGTGTTTTAGGCGTCCTCGATTTTTAAACAAAATTTTCTCGGATTTCTAAAAAATTTTTCATCTTCGTTTTTTCGAAGACCACAGGGCGATCGCTCCGTACGGCACCGCTATTTTTCCAGCTGTATCGCATTGCAGCCGGCGCATATGGCAGTCTTGTGTGGCGAGTTATTGCCACGTACGTATTGGCGCGTTCGATTTTCGAACCGAGTTGGGCGTATGCTGGAAGTGGTTCGATTGAGGCTGTAGCATCTGCAACTTTTTTTACAGAACGCCAGACATGCATCCCACGCCCGCAGTGATTTAACATTGAGGGGAATGGGCGCATATCACGAGACACGTAAAAGCAGTAGCATATGTCATAGCATGAATCGAAGTACAGTACTGTACGCGCTCGATGAAATGACACACAGAGCAGTATATTCGGAACCATGCGCGTCGACATTTCCTACGCTGTCTAAGCGCACACGTAAAAGTGCAAGTCCAGGTAGGGTGTTGTACACGCACGGGCAAATTTTCGACGCCTTTCATCGAGCGTGTACAGTAGTTTATATTCAAAGTCGCGTCACTCTGTATCTCCAAAATGACCTGGACAAGGCCTGAACAATTTTCACTGAGGCCAAAAGTTACAAAAACAGTAAAAAATGGGCGCGTTTGTTACAGTAATTCGCTCGAAACATTAATGTTTTTCTTAGTTCTCAATTTTTGAAATTCGGTTTTTCTAAAAACGACATGGTGATCCCTTAGTACGGCAGCGCTGCCACTCGTGCAGTAATATACTGCAGACGGCGCGTTTAGCAGTTTTTTGTGAACTACTAGCGGTACTCGATTAGCTCAACAGTTTGCGACCGCTTCGGGAGGGCTCACATGGGTAACAATACTATGTTTTGGCAGTCTTTGAGCGTTTATAACAGGGTCACTGTATCATTTTAAAATTGTTGGCTAATTGGTCACAAAAACTCATAGGCCTACAGCATCATGATATATGTATTTAAGCGCTACCCCCACAATTGACGGTCAGAATTTGCGTGGTAACGCCTTACAGCGCATCACACTGAGTGCAACATATAATTTATTAACAATTTTTTATTTATAAATAAAAAATTTCCAAATGTTATTGTGGAAGTATGTTAAGGTCAAAGCAGTTTTTCTAAGCCTAAAAAAGTATTCAAATGAGGACCACGCTTGAAAATACTGGCAATTTTGATAGTTCGAGGTCCACGCGTGCCCAATTCCAAACAATTCTCCGTGTGCCCAGCGAGGCCGGAGGCCGAGCTGGGCCTTGTAACTCTTAATCCTAAATCTTGAAACCAGTCGCCACCAGTTTAAGCCTTACCTCATTGCCTGAAACATGGTCAAAAAATATCAATAAATTCATTGCGATGGTGGTCATGTCGACATGAGGTTCCCATTACCGGTTTTTGGATCACTGATTTTTAGTTTTTCAAAAACTGTCGTTTTTTGCTTACCGGGTGGTTTAGCTAATTTAGCACCCTGTTTTCTTAGGCTTTTCTATTAGCCTAAAAAGTAGCTAAGCAACCCGTTACCCATATCACTGTTATTCATCATCACACGATCTAGAGCGACCAGAATGGGGAAAGCTTTAATTTTCGCTCTTTAGGAAATCAGCTTGAAATTAATGAAATAATTTACAAAACTTACAGCTTTAAAAAAATTCAGTTTACAAACACTGCCGTCTGTATTATCTTTGCTCGCTTGCCTGCAACACTCGCAAACAACAATTTACCTGGTTTAAAACATTTATTGTGCTGCTTGCTAATAATTAAATTACCGGGTTATTAGTATAGCAGATCTTAGCACTTTTTTCGCCAGCTTCGGCAACGGGCAACTGAATCAGTTTTGACTGTCTAATAAAATCAGAAACAAAAACATCAGAACGGCAGGAATTGCATATTGGTCCATTATGCCTGGTTTAGAAGTTTTGCAAAATAAATTAATAAATTAGAAACCCGTGTTAAAGAATTTCGAGTTTGTCATCATAAGTAACTATGGCGAATGTCTAATTTGTGTTTGTATTTAGTACTCCATTTTTGCAGATGTTTAGTCTGAAAGTCCTAATGGTGCTTAGTGAGCTTTTAAAATGCTGCGGAAAAGCTTCAAATGCTTGAATCACCAGAACGTGTGAATTACATTTACGCGTGGGTTACTAATTGTGCCATTAGCTCGGACCGGATTTTTGTTTACAGATTAATTCAACATAAATCGCGGAAATGAGCATCAAGCTATGGGTAGGGTTTGGTTTCGATATGTCTCGAAATTCACAGTACACGTAATGCTTGTGCTGCAGTTGTGCACTTGACTGAAAACCATGATGCCTACGCTAACATGTTAACGAAGAAACAAACCTGAAAGATTACACAAATTTTAGGCGAAGAGGTATACCACGTCTGGTACGCCATGAGACTGGCTCCACGTGAACTGGCCTTCTACGGTTGCCAGGCTAACAATGTCGAACGCTATACTGCAGGTTGTGTGGTATATTTTTTCTTATTGTTCGAAAATTAAAAATCCTCTTCTGTTTACTTTACTTTTGAAAGAATACTCAACCCATTGGTATAAGTATTAGCGAAATCAAGATCGCCATGCACCTGTAACCGTTGTGCTAGGGTGCAAACTTCCTGAAACTTTCCTCATAAGTAAACACATATAATATATGGCGATTGTTCTGAATCACTTTTAACCCTGCGGTATGTCTTCGAAATTTGAAAATTAATTCAGAATAAATTAAAATGCTTTTCAAAATTTCAGAAACATACTTCCGGGATTATTCTGTGTCAGAATGATCAGCACCTATATTAGAATTTACGATGAAAGTTCTAAGAAATTTGGATAGAACACTGAATTGTTTGAGTGGGAAACGTATTTAAACTCTTCACCGCTGTTGCGCCATATCCGGACGTTGCGCGCACAAACTCATTTTTCGGCACTGTGTATCCATGTTCTCGTTAATAAAAACAATTATGCACCTTTGGCCAACGGTTACAGCTGCGCGGATGTCTTGATTTCACTAATAGTTCAAACAACGGGCAGAAAATTACCTTGAGATAAATCGCCTTTATTACCAGCGAGCGCCTTCGGTACAAAAAAAAACAACATAACTTAAACACTGTGGCGAAGTTTTCAGGACTTCAAGGTGTCCTTTACTAATAAACTAAGTTAGCTGCCATTATAATCCGCTGTTAATCAAACTTTAGTAACCACCTTTTACAGTAAAAAAGACGTCGAGTAATTAGTGCGCATAAGACCAGCTTGAAGGCCAAAGTCACAAAACGTACACCAACCAAATTATGTTCATCTGACTGCAGGAACCCGAAGCCACTCGCTAGTAATTAAGAGAACAATAGCCCATTGTTTCTATATCTAGAGTGAGATATAGAGTATACAATGTAACTGTTCTCTTAATCACTAGCGAGCGGCTTCGAGTAACCATAGCACATTCCCGTTTATCTGATATCTTCAAGCGTTAATCATAATTATAATCATCAATATAATCACAGTTATAATCATGATTATAATCATAATTATAAAGTTATATTCATAATTATAATCTGAATTATAATCCGAATTATAAGCGTAATTATAATCATAACCATAATTATAATCCGATATATAATCCTAATTATGATCATAATTATAATCATAATTGTAATCTTAATTATGATCCTAATTATGATCATAATTATAGTTCTAATTAAAATCCTAATTATAGTCCTAATTATAATTATATCATAATTATAATCATAATTATAATCATAATTATAATCATAATTATAATCATAATTATAATCATAATTATAATCAT